>PRKT01000980.1:121741-163188 GCA_003671525.1 Saccostrea glomerata
TTAAAATCTTTTCGATAAATCTTGAAACTCAAAATCACACGGCGGAAAAATAATAAAAAATAAAAAAAAAAACAGAAGAAAATCAATAGGTCTTTCCACAGAAAGGTGGAAAGACCTAAAAAGAAGAAACAGAAGGAAATCAATAGGTCTTTCCACAGAAAGGTGGAAAGACCTAAGGTGGAAAGACCTAATAATAGTACCTGTTGTATAAAAAAATGTTTATAAGTAAAATCAATTCGTTTTCCATGTAACTACATGTAAAAAGATCATTAAAATTTGAGGGAAAAAATACATTTGATGACTCATTTTAATGCTCACTAATCATTTTACTAATTAGGGTAACATTTACGAGTTGAATTAGATTAGCTATATATAGAAATAGGACTTAGTTTGTTTATTTATAATTACATATATAAGGGAACTTCCCAGGAACTAACCACGTCGAAACGTAACAAAAAAAAACTTTTTCATAAAAGTTTTTAACCATAGTTTCTTAAAATGGAAGCAAAACACAAACATTTATATTTTTTGTAACGAGTTGTTTATCTCTTAATATGATTATTCTTTACAACTGTTCCGCTCTATACAACTCATTGCTTGTATGTAGCTACGTGTCAGATACATTGTAGAATAAATTGTTGGTAATTTCAGACATACCAGTCAACTTTGTGTCCAGCTGGTGACAAGCAAGAAACCTCCTGACTGTGGCAAAAAACAACAAATTCCAAAAATACAAAAAGAACAACAGGAAAGAAAATTCTCTTCATCTTTAAAACCGTTTATGATAATTTCGATAAAAAAATTCCAATACTTTTATCATCTATCGAAACATTTATAGCTTAATACTTCCGCATAAGGAGGATGTACATATTGTGGCAGAACCAATTGAAAATGTTCTGAAGAATTTGAAGAGAATTTTTGACCTTATATAGAAATGATGATTCAAATTAATTTTGTTTGGTAAACTTTTACCATGTCGCTAATTAACTTTTACAAACGATGGCTTCCAATTCTAGAAGGTTTTTTTTCACCTTTTACATTGTTTAGATTTTAAACACCCGCTCTTTTTAAGATCCAGTTTTGGCTTTACCCTTCCTGCATTATAATATTATTTGTATATAATAATCTTTAAATTACACAGGTGTCCGTGCTTTAATGTGTGTACATATACTCATTATCTCGGCTGATGACTCATGTATGTATCTATTAATGTCCATTCAAATCCATTTTCACTGTTAGTTTCTCTGACCTAGATCATTCTTTAAAATACTTCAATAAACCAGGTAAACCAGATCGTGATATAAATTAACAGTTCCCCATGAGTTTCCACCGTGCACATATGGGGGTACTTATTTACGCGATGGTGTTGGTGAGACGGTGGTTGAGTAAAATAAGTAATCCTCTCTAGCGGAATGATATGCCCTTTGCTACGGGATACTCCGCATTAATATGTATTTAAAGCAATTTGTACCCAGCTGTCAGCAGTTCTTAAACTCACATAGTTATTCGCATAAATTGAGTCCAATGCAAATTCATGTAACAAGGCAGTTAAAAATTTCTTAAGAATGATTTATTTTAACTTAAATTTAAGCTTCTTTCACTAACGTAAGACATAAACTACAAACATTTATTGGTAAGATTTTATAGACTCTTGGCTGATGATTGTGATAGTAATCAAATGATTTTGCATGGTTAAGGACGTTGGATCCTGAGTTTTTTAGTGGATTTTGGTCATGTCCACTATTTATAAAATTCTGCATCATTTTTTAGTTCTAACATTGAATCTGAATTCTACGATGCAAATTGAACTATATGTAATGAAAAAACTTTCATTTTTTAAACTGAAACTTAAACTTTCATTTAAGTAGAATTAAGCTAGGCACTATATTTTGTGGCGAAAATTTTTTTAGACGAAAATGATCAGTTTTTCCCTTTTTGAACTACATGTATAACAGTACTTTTAATTTTGGATTCCTATTGTTCCATGCTGGTTGCACACAAAGCTGTTTTTGCAGTGAACTGTGTTATGCTGGTTCTGAAATATCTATTTAATTATTTCTTATAAATTCTTTCAACAAAGAGTGACAAATATAATAAATATATTCTGAAAAGTCGGGAAAAAATTTAGTCAATTTTAACGTAAAATTGACACATTTTTAGTAATATCTGAAAATTTACATCATATACACCCACTTTTGATGTTCTTTTCTAAATATTCAAGATACCTTTGACCTATTTGCTTAAAATCAGAGAAAAAGACTTTAAATTAATTTTCTTGCTTATTAAATTTTCAATGCTGGAAAAATCACATTTTATCAGTGAAGAAAGGTCAAATAAATGATAATGCGAAGCAATTTAAAAAAATTTTCTTAGTCACAATTTTAAAGTGTCTTTTTTTAAACAAACTAAGAGTTCATTTTGTTTTATGCTTTAATTGGATAAAAATATTGGAGGGAAATCGTCAAAAATTTAATTTTTGATAAAGACACAAATTTCAGTGCAAAAAAGGTCATACTAAATGTACTGTAGCGCTAAAAGAAGCGAATTGACCCCCAGTTTAATTGGAATTTTAATTAAGCTATGTATATAAAAACTGAAAATATACTTGGCAAATAAAGTTTAAGACTTTAAATATCAGGATCGAACGTCGTTAAACGGAGCTGTCTTTTTTTTCAGTTTATTTGCAAGGAGTCCTTTGCCTTGCCTAGACACAGAAACAGTGCATCTCATGTAACTTCTGTATTTGCTATGCGTTAACATAAATCGAGAGCACAAGACGTTAACAGTAGTTTTCATCCATCGACTATTCTACATGTGAAAATGTGGCATTTATAAGAGTTACTTTCTGAAATCTAGCATCATGATAGATACACCATATTGCAAAACTTGAAAGCTTCAGACCACAAATAAAAAAAATAATTTTGTATTCAATAGTAACAAATTGCTTTTTTAAGGGAAATATAATACGTTGATATCCCATATTTTGGAACAATTTCTTGAGGCAGCATTGTCATTTTTCGATACAACGTTTCTAAAAAAACAAAGTCGGGTATGGTAAATGTGTTAAAGCACCCAGGAAAATAATAATCTGCAAGAAGTCAGTTTTAGGATATAACACAAACTTTTTTTTCAGAAATCAGGAACACTTACAATTGCAATGTAAATATGAATAATGTTTACCAAGTATAATAAGGGAATTCAATAAAAAAATTTCTTAAGGTTAAAAGCAGTGCAAAATTTTGAATGGAATTATATAGAAATCAAAACAAAGTCTTATTTTAAGCACCAAAGGAAAGCTACGCATTTTTTTATATTTCAGAGATCATTGATGTCATTTCAAATCAAAATCAGTCAATAAATATGTATATCAATTCATGCATCAATTTTTTGAGCCAATTACCCTTAAAGCTGGGTTAGTTTTTATGTCCCCGTGATTTACGATTTGGGAGTATCTAGTTTAGTTGTGTCTGTCTGTCAGTACAGACTTGAACCTTGCCCATAATATTAGATTTAGAGTAGTTATGACTTTCCTTTTTCACACCTGTATTCCGTGTGACAAGGCCTTTCATTGATTACCGCTAAATTTAACGTTTTGGCCTTGGAGTTTGACACACTTCTCCAAAAAATTTCTAACATTTTCTTTGGCTATAACTTTTGAACGTTTTATACTAGCCTAGTGCTTTTCATATTTCCCATACATGTGTATTTGTTCTTTATGAATAGACTTTTCATTTGATACCAACACCTTTTACATTTTTAACTTGACCATGGAAATTTGCATACTTTATTCTTAAAATTAACTTCAGTTATAACTTTTGAACGGTAAGGGCTAGAGCTTGATACCGTATATCCGGTTTTTTTCGCGGTGATCTATTTTTCGCATTTTTTGCGACCATTTCTCATTCGCAGAATATAAAACACGCAGAAATTATATCAGCTAAAATGTGACATAAAAACATTATCATTTCAAACAAAAAAACCTTTAATCGTAAAAAAATAACTTACGCAAAATAAAAACTGTACTAATCTACCCCTTTTTCGTAAAATTTCCAAAACGCGAAAAAAACTGGATATACGGTATATACGACATCGTACATCACATGTTTTATCCTTGTGGGAAGACCTTTCGTCGGACACCAGAACTTTGACCCTTTAACAATGACCTTGGAATTTGATCTGCTTTTAAAAACTTCAACTAAGGCCTTTGAACGGTAAGGGCCATGTTGTATATGCTTCACTTATCCTTGGTCATATCTTTCGGTTGTATTATACGTTAGAATAACATAGGTGTTTCTCAGACACATATTGTTGTTGTATTTCATGATTCTAAAGTTCTCATTTACATCCAGTTATGCTTTTATATAATCAAAATTACCTCATCAACAAAAACATATTGATTTACAAAAGTCAAACATCAATTTGTTATCGAATCTTCAAAATTTAATCCAGTGGTTTATACTTATTATTCAAGAGAAATTCATTGACGAATGAGTCAATAATATGACACTTAAGCGGACGAATAAGGATTTCAAGACGTTTTCCTAGTTGTTTGATCTTATGTGTTTTAATAACTTTAAAATTTTTTGAACGCCTAAAGGAACTTACATGCAACTGTATTCTTTTATAGAAAACAAGAATACTTTATAAAGTGCCGAAAATTAACGGGTTTATTTATACATGTATCTTATGCAATTAATTGAAAAAATGAGAAAGGATCTTTTGGCAGGAGTCCGATGGGCGTGTACATTTCGACAAGAAAAATGAAAGACTGCATTCTCTGTCTTTTGTGTCTGTTATTTCTTTGTATTTCTTTTGTTTATTTTTTTAAAACAGTAATTCTAAAGGGCTTTCAAGTAAAGCTGTTAGTGTACAATGCTAGAATCTTTTTGATAACGATGTAAGTATGAAATTACTGTACTTGCAAAAACCGAAACGGAAGCAATAACTTCCCTCATTTATTTTGTTTGATACTATTTTGGGGTACGGCATTTTTTCACGTGTTTCATATAATTATTAACTTCCTTTCATTAGGTAATTTATGGTGATAAAAAGGAAATGACTATTTTAAGCATATTTCAAAGAATCTTGGTGTAAAAAATTGCATACACAGGTCAAATATTTATTTTTGTCAAATTTATAAGTGTTAATATATTTAATGCATTTTTTTTTTAAAAATAAGTATGAGGATTGTCCTATGCAGTCGTAGATTATAGTAAATTAACATGCAACCAACACCAGTACTAAATAAATTTGCATAGACATAATGTATTAAATGTTTTGTTTTGTTTTTTGAGTTCTTAAACGTCTATTTTTCATATTAATGATACTGGGACGATTTATATGACGGTCGATATGGTCTGTCGGCGCACGACCAAAATGCGAAATAATGTATGCATTTAATTTTTTTCATTTGCCTAAATTTCTTTGATACTAAATAGAACATTGAATTCAAATTTAGATGAGTAAAAGAGAGTCAAAATCTTTACAACATGTCAATTTTTCATATATATAGATCTAGAAACGGACGATTTGTGTCACGGTTTCCATAAGTTTTGTTGAAATTAAGTTTGATAAAGATGACGTCATCAAACGCAGTATAGGCGCACGATGATGTACTAAATTGATATGGATGTTGTTTATGTACACTAAAGACAGAAAGAAGAATAGAGTAAACATTCAGGAAAATTGATCAGTTGCTTAAAATTTAAATTTATAGTTTCCACTTACTAATAATCATTGGAATGATAATAAATCAATATGGCATTAAATAATCACAATAATATCAATATCCATGTATTTTTCTTTAAGAGACATGCAGAAAAATAAATCAATGTTAATTACATGTATACAGTGTATATTATACCAAAATATTCGTACGTGTAGAAAAATAAATACATGTAGGTGATAAATAATGGAAAATCAAAAAGGATATTATCAAAAGTACTATTTTAAATGAAAACAAATCTATCAACCTAAAACATATGTTTAGAATTTTTATTTTTATTAGAGGGGAAATTCAGGGGGGTTCCTTGATACATGTACTTTAGTTGTTAATGCTGCAGATAACTAGGGAGATTATGTAATATGTCCAAACAATATATGACAGACTCCCTACTGGTAAATAAATTTGTTATAAATAGGAATAAAAATATTGACATGCCCACATACTGTAAACGTATATTTGGCGTGTACGATATTTGGCGGAAATTGAATTTTCAACAAGTTGGCGTGGATTTGATTTAGCGCTTTTTAAATGTGCGTTACATAAACCTTTATACACAAAGCATTTAGAGATGTACTTGATTTAGCGGAGGCTGCTTTCCGCGAAAGGCGTTAAAAAGAATACACAGCCAAATGTAATACGTTTACAGTATTCGAGTAGGAATTGGATCGTCCACCAAAAGTCTTTTTTAAGGGACTCCGACCCCCAGTAAGGAAGGACAACTCTTTAATTTATAATTTAATTCAAAAAGTCTTTAAAAGAAGCTTAAAAATGAAATCTTTTCATGCAACAATTTTCATTATATGCCTCTCAATGAGCTTCAAGGTTCTTTGAACTTCTCAGAAAGGCCTAATTAAAAGTATAATTTTTTATCCCGAAAAAGCATTTTTAGATATTCATATTTATTAACATGATATGAAATTAGAAGTGATTTATGGAGCTTTGCAAAGAACCTTGGAGCACATTGAGAGGCATATAATGAAAATTGTTGCATGAAAATATTTAATTTTCAAGCTTCATTTAAAGACTTTTTGAATTAAATTATAATTTAAAGAGTTATCCTTCTTGGCTGAGGGTCGGAGTCCCTTAAGCTTGCCACGAACAAAAAAAGGAGCTTGGTAAGGTTATAAAAACAGAGGAGTATAAATATTTTTATTAAATATAAATGAATAACATAATACATATGATATATATGATAAAATATAAAATAAATATCTTTTTTTCTTTAAATTGCTAGTTTCCTGGAGTTATGTTTTTTTTTATTTATCAATCAGATAAAATAAACGTAAAATTTGAATTATGGGTATCAAAAGAGCTTCGTATTCAGAAGTTTAATGTTGAAAAACACTGAATATATATGGCTTTTCGTTGTTATACTAAGTACCCAAGGACCTAGATCGACCATTTATTTGACTATTGTCGTTTGTTGATGAAAATAGCACAAAATCAGGTGACCTCACATTCCATTGAAATGCGGAGTACAATTCTACAAGTACACCAAAGCTGTATAAAAAAGTGAAGTTAACACGTACAGTGTGGCATTTCATAACGTTACTTGATGAGTATGGCATACTGCGAAACCGCGTTTTGTTTAACCTTTTTTGATATGTGGATTGAGCCAATTGAATACAATTGAATTTGATTATTCCGATAAGGAATTCAGTACAAAACTTGAATATTAATTTTGATTTTAATTCAGATGAATTAAATCGTATTTCGCTTATTAAGATAGGCTCCATCTTTAAATTATCCTTTGCTTGTATTCAACCGCCCGACCGATTGGCTAAATTTGAAGCTTAAAACTTGCTTTAACCAACAAGGAACTTTTATGCCCCCGTTATTGACATGAAGAGGTATATAGGATTTTTCCCTTTCCCCGTCTGTTTTTCTTAAATGTGGGTACAAAGGTATATTTTATCTATAGTTCTTATATTTGGATCATATCATAATTATATCTATTGATATAATTCCTTTCTTTATTATTTTGTAATTTCATAAAACAGAAAAACGATTTTGATTATGTAAAAATTCAATATTCTTGCATAAGTACCGTTATTTTATTTTAAAATTGTATGTTTGATTGTCGTTTGAAGTAGATAAATAATATCAATGTCGAATTTATTTGTCATATCATTACATTAAAAAAATGTTATGTACGATACCGAGGAAAAATGCCATACGGAATTTCTACTTTAGAAAATATATTGTCTCCAAGAAATAGACCAACAGCAAAGCTCTTCAACGCTTTTATAGGCACTGAATTAAATCCAATATTCAATTTTTGGACTAAAATTCTGTCTAAAACATCAATAACATATTGAGATTTTCCCTCGAATAACTTTAACGAAATAAATCTTTGAAGCATATATATTCTTTCATTAAGTATGTGACTAAGAAGAAGTTTTAAAAAGCGTCGCATAAACAATTATTTGAAATTCTGCACTCACAAAAAGCAATTTTAGCATTCAATATTTAAAAAGCAATAATAAGAGATAGAAGAGAAAGTCAAAGTAACTATCAGAGTACAATATTGCTATCTGTAATATGACGATAGCAAAAAGTCATCATACTGTACAGTCTCTTTAATATAAGAGGCGAAATCAAGTGTCATTGAGGTGTAAGCGTCTTCTTACAAGTCGAACCCACAATGCATTCCTTGTTATGATAGGGTAGAACTGGAAAAAAAAATCAGTGTAAGAATAAGCGTATAAAATAATGACCCAAAACTAGTATTTTTGGTTTAATCGTGAATATAGATATAGGCATCTCACTCGGTATTCGTGATTCAATTCCCTGTCGCAATATATATTTTCACCTTTCGTGTTACAGATTTGCAGTATTTGACCACCGCTGGACTTTATGTCATACCAAGAGCAATTAAGAAGTTGGGTTATGTTTTTGATAGCAAAGATATTTTAAAGAGGCGGAATTGTAACGGTTTCAGGCTTAGATTCGTACAGGATAGAGCGCCTGGCTACCGGTAAAGGGTTCTCGGGTTCGCTTCCCGAACCATGCTTTTTCTACTACATGAAAAATCAGTATTAACCTGTTTAAATAGTTAACCTTGTTTCTAAAAAAAATAAGATAGAACATGCTCTTATGATCTAATCATCTGGACATAGAGCTTGATACTAGGAGTATAAAAATGTAAAGTACAAGTAATATATGCCACTTAATGAAAACAAAATCGTAAAATTTTAATAGTAAGCATTTTTGGACCCGCATGCAACACTCCACTGCTAAAAGAAATTAATGGTAAAACTGGCATCAAACAGTACTCAAAATAATTTGATGGAGAAGATTTTAGTCTTTAAAGGGAACTCTACAAAAAATAAAGTTCTTAACATTGTGCTTATGTATAAAATTTAATTGTGCGTTTTAATTTAAATTAGATAAATTGTTAACAAACAAGTTGATGAAACAAGAATATCAGCAATCGCTTTAGAAGCCATTATTTCTGATGTTCTATGTTCGATACATGTACAATCACCTTGTAAGCAAATACGATTTATCATTTTAACTAAAATTGTAATTCAGATATGAATATTTAAAAACTCATAAGAAATTGAAAATTTGTCAAGACATGCTGATTTTCGTAAATCAACAAAATTAACAAAAGTTCTATAGTTAGGATATGCCTGACCAATGATATGCTACTAGAAAAAAATCATGAAATAAACCAAATCTTTTGTGGCTTAAATTAATCTAAATTTTTATCTCCTTAGTAATTTAAGTGAAATATGCATGGAAATGAAGGTTAAATTAACATAATTTTTAACTCAATTTAGGCATTATTAATTTTATTTTCTAGAACATCAGGTGCATTTATATTTCAGATTTAGGGATTGAACATGAAAAATATTAATGATGGGGGGAGGGGGAATAAAAACACGAATTCAAGTGTAGATTATTTTTAAAGGTATATTGATTTTGTAATGTTAAGAAACTGAAAAATTGTTTGATTATATGTTTTAATTACCTATCTGGAATCGTACACTTTCTACTGAACAAAGCTTACATTGACCTAACTGTAAACGTATTACATTTGGCTGCGTATTCTTTTCAGGGGGTTGGTGAGGAAAGCAGCTTACGCAAATTCAAGTACAAAACTTATTGTTTTGAACATGCACATATCAAGAAAAACATTAAAAGATGTACTAAATAAATTTCTGATAACTTGTTCAAAATATAATATCCGCCAAATGTACCGTACACACTAAACAAAACACAAAAACAGTTTTTGCTTTCCTACAATGCCAAATTAATTTTCATTTTTTAGCAGTACATATTATAGAACAATTAACTCAATACGTTCAAAAATATATCGTTAAACGGGTTAACAAAGTGAATAGATAGAATTTTATAATATCTTACTTAAATATCATAATCTGCATTAGTTCAAGTGAAATGAATAAATGTAGCATGATTGTGAGAAATCAAATAAATAGTCAAATTTATATGTATTTTTGACATTTTTATTCTGAATATAAAAGATTAACACGTTAATATTTTATTTCAAACAATATATCTTTAAGCGAAGAGAACTCATTGAAGGTACTGTAAACCAACTTTTATTCGCGTGCGAGAAATTTTCGCGAAGTTCGCGAGAGCCTTATAATCGCGAATATTTCTCGCCGCGAACATATCTTTATAGTATATTTGTCCTTTGAAAAAGATGCGAAAAGGCTTGATCGCGAAAATTAATCGTCGCGAACTAGTTTATCCCTGGTAAATCGCGAAATAAAGTCGTCGCTAATAAAAATTGGTTTACAGTATTTCATACATAGTCACAATGCAGAAATATTATTGAAATGATGATTAGGATGTAAAATTTCTCAGCTATATATACATCATTGAGTCAAAAATGTTTTTTTTTTTCTTCGTATATTTTGCCTAAAACGAAAATTATTTTTGTAATTCCAAGATTTTTTTTAATTCGCTAATAAAAAAATAATGCAGATAATCAAGAAAAATACTTCAGAACTTTTAACTTATAGTCCAGTCAAAATAGCCAAAAATATGAGCAATCATCAAAGAAATTGCAACACGAATTTTTAAGGTGCAATGTTTTGCAAATACCACTCCTTTCAAGATGTTCAAATCTTAAAGCTGTAGACTGTACACAACCACCTAATTTTGGGGTCAAGAATAAGGATTTTGATTAAAAATCATTAAAAACAGGAAAAATGCTACTCATCCAACAGTTTTAGTCTGATTTCAATAAAACTTGATAAACGTATAATTTGTGTTTAGATACATATAATTCTATTCAAAAATTTTGAATTTCCTCAAACTATGTTGCCATGATTACTACTAAATATAGAAATTTTCCAAAATGCTTCTCCTCCTCTCTTTCTGGTTTAATATCAGCAAGGCTACACTAAAATATGCTAAAATACCGCACTTAGAACAATAGTTTGTTTTATGCCCCGATAATTGAAGATTCGAGGGTACATAATTTTTGCCCATTTCGTCCGTCTGGTTGTCTGTCTGTTTATCTGTTTGTCTGCAAAAACTTGAATATTGCTCATAACTTTTCACTGGTAAGAGCTATGACTTCCATATTTCTCAAGTGTATCCTTGGGACAAGATCTTTCTTTGGATACAAAATATTTTTGACCTCGTGACCTTCACCTTGAAGTTTGACCCTATTTTGCAAGAATTATCCAAACTTCGGCCTTGGTCATAACCTTTGAACAGTTGAAGATAAAGCTTTTATATTTTCGATGTGAATTCATTGTGACAATACCTTTCCAGGGATATCAAAAATTGACCTTTTGACCTTGCACTTTTAGTTTTTTCCTCTTTTAAATGACTTTAACCTTGATATAACTTTTGTACAGTCATTACCAGGGCCTTCATATTTTACTGGCGTAATCTTTGTGACAGGGCCTTCCTTTTGATAGCAACAATTTTGACCTTGGACTTTTTACTTACTTTTTAAAAGCTTTAACCTTGGCCATACATTTTCAATGTTGAGTGCTTGGGCTTTCATATTTCTTAGGTATGTAAACTGAGACAAGTTTGTTTTGGGGTAACAAAATTTTCATCTCTTGACATTTGAGTTTGATTTGCATTTGAGATACTTCAACCATTGCCAAAAGCTGCAAAAGGAGCATCAGTATTTCACAAACACATTTTGTTTCTTCAAGGAATGGACTTGTCATTGTTATTGAACTTTGAAATTTCTATTAAAATAAAGTGTTTAAAAATACTACACCTTGTACAGATTCGTTTAAATTATGGCAAAACGTTGAACAGAAGACGTAGCTGATGGTGAACTACGTCTTAATATATCATACATCAGTCGATACACCTTTGAGGGCTGTGCCTGCATGAATTGTATGGATACCATGCTCCAAGCATAAATTTATTTTAGCATGGAATCTATCATTTACCTAATTATAGATATGGAGAAAAACTCAAATATTCCACTGTTGAATTATGCCTAAATGTATTTTAAAATCAATGATTTAATGAAATGAGACTTTCCTTATACCACTTAGCTGTGGCTTGGAAACAGAAAGAGATGGGCCACAATGCTATCATTCTCTTCCTAACAAATGAATAGACATGTTTAGAATCCCTTATTGCGGTGATTTCATACTTTATCAATAATTTTATAATACAAATTTGCATAATATTAGAGTCTCAATTATAGACTAAAAATTCTAAACATTCTTATTGATTTTGATACATTCTTTAAGATAAAATTTATCCTTATATTGTGGCCCCAACAACATCTAAGTCATGCTTGGAACAATCATATAAGGTACATGTATGAGAGAATAAATAATTGATGTACAGTTTTCTTGAGAAGTATTTTAAAAACATATTATATATCATATTTTTATATGAATTTAAATTATAAAAGAATCACCAATTGTTAATTACAATCTCATCCATTTTTAAGGACTATAAAGCGTATATTCATGTCTTCAATAGCAATGATCTCAGTGTACAATGATTGTATACTGAGATTATTGCTATTGAAGACATTTCCTGTAAGTGAAGTTTTTTAAGTTTAATTTCATACAAAAATAGTTGCTAACTGAAAGGCTTTTTTTCTAGGAGATGGTATGTTTTAGATCTTGCGCAAATTTTTATATAAGAATTGTTGTAAAAGACCAAAGTCTTTCAGATGATAACATACAAACTGATTGCAATGTCACAGAGAGTGTTGACACAAAAAATATCCTTCACTGCTATAATCATGAGAGTGCCATTTAGATCACTCGCCAGTCATTCAACGTCAATTTGTGGCATCAAACAGAAGTACAATATTTTCATTAGCACTTAGAAAGCAGAGGCAAAAATAAGTCTGTCCCTCTATTTTTGTCCCACACTTGCATGATGGTCAGTTTTTAAACAGACTGAATGCTAGTATATATTACACCAAGATGGTTGCATATCAGTACTGTGATTACATAATATTATATTATTAAATGCTGCCCTGTTGATCTTAGAAAAATTTTGGAAGGCGGAATTAAAATAATGATAATAAGGTATTTAAAAATAGAAAAGCTCTTAATTTTGACAAAATTCAAAAAATATCCGGTATTAGTAATGAAAATAAAATAAGAATATAGAACAAAATAAATTTACACAAATGGGATTAAAATAATGTCTAGATTTTTAATTTATCACCTTTAAAGTAAGTATAGCAGTACTTGCTTTCCATACTCTTGTATCTTCAAAAACTGTGCATGGCTTTCATATCCAGAAAAAAAAACATTTTTAGGCCAATTTATTGAATTACATAGTGTAATCAACATCTATAATCACATTACTCTTTATATACTTTGAAAAACTAGAAGAATATATGAAAATGTGGGAATGATGACGTCATGTATAGATGTATTGCAGTATGTATGGTGGGCTGTAAGGGCGTTACAAATTTGGCCTAAAACTTCAAATTTACACCCCAGATTTACAGTTGTGCATTGATTTGAGTTTTGAGGTTCTTGCACAATGTTAGCACAAAACTTATCAGTGAAATGAAATAAGTTTTATTTGTGTTGCAATTACTTTGATGTTATATTTTATTTTGACTGGACTATTAGTTTGAAATATTTTTAGTCATAATATACATAATGATATTTCTTTCACTCAGTGAAGGGTAATGTTTCTTCCTTGCCGTGTTTTCTCTAACATAGCATTCCTATAGGGTGAATTCACCATGCATCGGACACATACCTTGCTTCGGACAACTTTAGATAATAAACTCTCTTTCAACTTAAGAGTTCCATGTATTTATTTTTTTCTGTCTTGAAGCTGGAGATTTAAATTTTTTTAATGATACCTATTGTCATTACAGCAAAACTCGGTTATAGCGAAGTCCTCGGGGCCTGTGAATTTAATTCGCTATATCCGTAATTCGTTATATCCGTATAACGAATTCGTATAACCATTATAGCGAATTCGCAATATGCACGTTTTCCTCGGGTATTACTACCAAATATGTTAGGGAAGCAAATATTACAAAACATATCTTCGATAACTAAGGTTTTATTATGAATTGAATTTTATATACAACTGATGAAAGGAAATAAAGTCGGTTCAATTTATAATTTTTTTATAATCTTGGAAAGTTCGTTATAAAAGATTTAAATTTCATTATATTTAACATCAAAGGGACTCAAAATTAGTTCGCTATATCCGTAAATTCTTTATATCGTTATAACCGTAAAATTTTACAGAGATTTGTTAAGAATTTTGCCGGTGACCCAGAAAAACTTCGCTATATCCGTGAGTTCCCTATACTCGTGTTCGTACTAAACGAGTTTTACTGTACCATGTCTTGATAAATATACACCGAAAATGACCTTGAAGTTACATCATATTTTACATCATCAAAGGGAAATAACGAGAAATTTATGATTTTGCAATTTTTAGAGTAATTGGTCTTTTAATTTGACTTCAATGGAACGAGTCAGACTTTGGTGAATTTTGTCAAAGATTGGTAATTTTACATTAATTTTAAAGAAATTTCACTTCATTGTTTATATAATTCTATTTAGAGCTGGATTTTACTAGCATGTTCATTTCTCCGTACATCGGACACAAATTAACCATGCATCGGACATTTTCCGATGCAAAGGTAAGCACTACCACTTTCATACAGAACCCAACTGACAGTTGTTTTTTGCGGAAATAGAAAATAAAAACTCTTTATTTCCAACCAAAATACAATTTATTGATATATGACTTCTAGAATCTGACTCAATATATTTCTACCAACCAGGGTATGATAACCCATGAAAAAAAGGCGCGAATTACCTCATTACAAGCATTTTAAGGCAGAGAGAGGTTTCTTGATTCGTTCTACATTTGTGCAACTATGTAGTCAATTAAATTTAAGATGAGGGTTATTTCTTGGAGAAAAGATAAAAATATATCAATATCAAGGACTTTAAAGCACTGTGATAAAGGTATGATATTTTTTCGGTCCAAATACCGTCTGTCCGATGCATGGTAAATAGTATCCGATCCATGGTGAATTCTGAGTAATTTCTAAAAACTCGATTTTTGAGGATTTTTTCTCAATAAAGGGCATATATTTTGTCCAAAATTTATATTTTAATCACATACTAAATGTTAAGCTCCATTTGGATAATTTTACGTCAGTAGCGATATCGCTAGAACTTGTTGAAGTACAAGGGTGTCCGATACATGGTGAATTCACCCTAGTTCAGTTTTGTTCTTTGCATACCTAATTTAGAATTAGGTTGAACCTTTTAATTTTGAGTTAAGTAATATTTTCATTTGATATATATTTTTTTGAATATTAAAACATGCATTTGAGAATGTTCAAAAGTAAGGATTTATATTACAATATATCTTTTCAAAAGTAAAATAATTATATTTTTAATTTAAGAAAAAGACTTCAAATTTTATTTTTTTTTAAATTACATGAAGTGATTTAACATTCTTGTTCACCTTATTTACATATAATCCTGTCTGAAATACAAAAAAAAATAATTTCGAGTCATGAATTCTTGCTATCTTAACTTCTTTGTTGGAAAAAAGTAATAAGAACCAATACAGCAAGGGAAACAACACTTTAGATGCAATTTTGTTTTCTTGAAAAACAATTAAGTAATTTCAGATATATTGTAAGAAAAGCAACTCTTATTAATATGTATTACATCTACCTTATTATTTTGTTTTACACCTTTCTAGTTTGTTAACATTTTCTTTCTATTTTCATCGACTTCAATTTGGAGAGAAGGAAAAACTTCCTCTTTTTTAATTTAAAAAAAAGTGTTTAAAAATATTTCTAAACTCTCACTAAGTTTTGATATTATACTAATTGCATCTGTTATTACTTTATTGTCGTTCTTAAGTTTTTACTATCTTTGAATGAAGTTTTTAAATTTATCTTAATAATAATAAAAATATAATATATAATGAAAGGCTGTTTTGAGTCATTCAAACATTTTCATACATATTTTATACATACATGTATTCCTGTCTTGGTGTGTAAGTGACACTTGGTATGATCTGTTAACAGCAGGAAACAAATGATTGTAACAGTGCAAAATTCTGAGTGGAACAGACAATAATAGTATAGACTGTGTATTCTGTATTGTGTAATCTGATAAACTGTTCAACAGGAATATATTTAAACTTTCTTGTTTATACTCAACCGAATTTATTGCCATGCCATATTTTAATTTGGAAACTCAAACTTAACTCAAAATATAGTCTTCAGTCTTATCGCAGTTTAATTCTCTTGAATCTTGAATACTCTTAGATCCATACTTTAAATTTTTTTTAAATAAAATCAAGAAATTCCGCATCTGCAAGAAAAAGCGAATGTCAAATCAACTACACCCATGTGTGCAATTTTTGAAACGAATGCTGAAATAGAAAAAAAGTGTGCACTGAAATTGTGCAGACATTTTCACAAGACCGTTCTGGAAAAAAAAATCCTCTTAACCTTTTGATTTTGAAACGAAAATAGGAGAGAAATATTACTTGGTTTAAAGTATATATCAAATGAAACTAAACCATCCCTGTAAATTCCTCTCTCTCTCCCCCTTCTCTTTCTCTCATGCTTACAACCGATATTTAGTGAAACTTTTTGCATGTCAAGTGAAGTGTTGATTCTTCCGTGACAAATCGGAAATAGTGAATTAGAATATACTTGGAAAAGAGTAATAAAAATAACAGTAACTGATACTTAAACTTAAGCTATTAAGTTTTATGATAGAAAGGAAGAAAATTTATGTACAGTAACACACGGAAATATGAGAACGCATCTGTGTTTATTATTCTGGGTAATATTTCTGCTATATGCGGGATACGTCCACTCCCTCGGGTGTAAATCGCCAAGCGGGTCAGCGGTTGATTGGTAAGCTTTTATAAAAAAAAAAAAAAAAAAAAGCAGTTGCTTGCTTCATTGATTTATTGTAAGTTGTTTAACGTCACTCTCGATAATTTATCACTCATAAGGAGACGCAACCCCTTGCCAGTGGAGAGCTGCAAATTTTGTCCTATAGTCGGCACTTACTGTCTTGTAGCTGTAAGGGATCTTTTTCTTGCAAACACCTACTGCGACACGGGACCTCGGTTTATAGGATCCCTCCCGAATGACCAGTCCCCACGTCCAACAAGTGGGACTCGAACCTGCAACGTTAGGATTGACGCCTTACTTTGCGAGAATGATTATCTTAATTGCATGAAATGCTTAATATAAAATGTGTTCATTGCAATTTCTACATTGAGGAATAATAAATCCATACAAAAAATCTTAATTGATTTCCTTTCTTAGCCGTGACGTGTTTTGAATTTTTTTTTTCGTATGAGATATAATACTAATAGTATCTTGAAAAAAATATTTTCAAGGAGTCTGATTCATAGTAACAAGACCTGAACACTAGCAAATAAGTGGAAATAAATTACATCAAAATAACACTCTTCTGATTCCAATTTTTATGTTTGCAATTTCTCTGATATTCATACTCTAACGAATCTTTAAATATAGCATATCACATAGATATCTAACATTAAATTAAGAGCATAAAGAAGAAAATTTATAAATTAGAATTAATCCTTGTCTTTAAAAAATAGGTTCCTTTCCATGCAGTCCAAGAACTCAACGAAGAAGTTTAATATTTCACCGTTTCCTTGTTTGTACTAAGAATCTTTTCGGTCATCAAATAAAATGAATTATTTTTAGGAATTGACGTGGGATTCGCTGTATGTGCGAACAGGAAGTAAGTAATGTGGCCAGGTATAGTTTTGGAATGTGCCTTTTCCTGTTTCTAACGCAAAGCTACGCATATATCGTTTCCCCGTAATCACGCATTTTTCACGCACTTTTAAAAGAATATTTTATCTTCAATTTAGTGCCAATTCTAATTCCCTTCTATTTTGAAATACTTGCTAAACTCTTATTAAATCAGTTATCTTATTGAAATTTAACATCATAATTATCAATACTACGCTGTAAGCTTCCGAAAAACTTACACCGTGCTATAAAATACTTGCAAGGAAAATGTAACGTCTTATTTCTAAGATCTGAATATCAAGTATTAGTAGATGTCATAGTTCAGTAAGCTGTAAAGAGTTATGAAATATGAAATATCAAACCATTAAAAAAAGGTATATTTCTCGTTTGACAAATATACAGGTTCATCCTTTACAAGATTCCAAAAAATACAAAGAAGGATAACAAAGAAGTCAGGGGAGGTGAAAAATTCTACTACCTAGATGCAAATTCTAACCCGAAAAAGTTAAAATTCTATGACGCTGATATTAGAGGAAAGACTGATAATCCAATGCATCATACGCTTCAACAAATATACAATGGCGTGAGTTTTTAAAATTTATTATCATAATACCATTTAACTTACGGATCATTTTGTTTAAATTTTGAAAATGAGTTTTAATTTTGGCTAACCTTAGAAAACTTGGGTGAGCTATTGCTATCTGTTTTCGACCAAAGTCTTGCGTTCTGCATAATCATTTGAACATTTTCAGCTTCCTCTCTGCGACCGCTCAACCAATATCAACCAATTAAAAAAAAGCATTTCCGGGTGAAGGGTCACAGAATTGTTAATTTCATGGACCTTGTCCATCTGTGGTTTGAGGGTGGAGCTATAACAACTTAAATAACTTCTTTAAAAATCTTTTTTACTCGGAATCAAGCAGTTAAACTGTTGGCATGCATAATGATCTTCGAGTTTATTACCAAATTCGTGATATTCATGGTAGCAGGATCAGGGATTCCAGTGCTAAAGTGGGGCAACATAAATTATAAAGTGAATTGTATGATTTCTTGCGAAATCTTCTTCTCTGCCCCTGTGCATTAAGCAAACAAGTTTAATGTATAGTTATCATGAGGAAGGGTTCCTTTTCAAAAATTGCGAATTTCCTGGCCCTGGGGTTAACCGTTCTGGTATTAGGACGGACCTATATTGATTATATAGTGAAAATGCATGCCTTTTTTAGAATTCTACTCCTGGGTATTAAACAAACTACCTACATACATGTAGTTAAGAAAAGGAAGGGTGATTCTTTTATAATTGTGAATTTCAAGTGATTCTGCTGTTAGGTCGGGGCTCTATTGATTATTAACTACATAATCAATAGGGCCCTACCCTAACATATAAAATTTTTGTTTAGGATTTATTTTTATTTAATCCTAAACGAATATATCTGCTTCTACAGTGACCATTTAAGTATTTATTCTTTGAAAATCTTCTTTTGTGTTCCTGGATATTAAACAAACTAAATACATGCATAGTAATGATGCCAAAGGATGCGTCTATTGAAATTAATTTATTTGTCCCAGGGTAAGGAATTCTAGTGTTAGTGCGGGGATCTACTGATTATGTAGTGAACATGCATTGTGGCAATTTTTTTTTTCAAAGTGCATCAAAATTGGGACAAAATCAACGCACTTTGAAAATTTTTTTCAAAGTGCGTTAAATTTGGGACCAACTCAACGCACATTGAAAAACTTTTCAAAGTGCGTTAAGAGTTAACATAAGTTTATTTTATCATGAAGACACTAAACGCACTTTATAAAAAATATGCAGAAACAAAAAATTCTAGATTCAAATTTTAGTAATTGAAATATTTTATTTGTTATTTATTTTTCAAAACAATTACGCATTGATTGACTCCCGTCGAGAAGAGTAAAAGACGGATAGAACAGCTTTCAATCCAAATTTTAATCATTCCAATACATAGGTGTCGGTAACAAAAAAACGGGGGAGGGGAGTAATAAACCCCAAAAAGGATAAGCCGCATTTTCAATGCTCATATGATGTACATCTTTCCTATAATAAATGGGGGGCTTAGCCCCCTCCTCTTGGCCTTAGCTCGGTTTTGATCCTTATGCTATACCCAAAACAGGTACTTGTATATATAATATGTATTTAATAATGGTATGAGGTTGAGAACTTTCAATACAGATGAAAACTAAAAAAATGTAAGTACAGTAAAACGTCTGAGAGAGAAAGAACTTTCATAGTTTTAAAAAATCAAAGTGCCTTTTTTTGTTAAGATAAATTCAATACTTTAATTCGTTCTATGTTAGCCCTCCCCCCCCTCCTTTACATCTACCTATTACATACTTAAAATTTTTAAACACAAACAAAATAATGATATTTATCAATTTTTTCTCTATCTTTTTTTAGACCATTTTTTTTTAACTTTTATCAAAACCTAAGAAATTTAAATATTCAATATCTCCTGTCCTGAAGTGACCTCATCATAAAAAAGTTATCTTACCACTTTTTTTCAAAGTGCGTTGTAACAATGCGTACAAACAAGTGCGTTGATTTTGTCCCAATTTTAACGCACTTTGAAAAAAAAAATTCAAAGTGCGTAATTTTTCAAGATGCGTTGTATCAATGCATTATATTCCTTAAAAAATGTTCTTCTCAATGACCGGGTATAAAACAAATTACAGAGTTTTTACATCGTTATGATGCTAAATGATGCGACTTACAGAATTGTGAATTTCATGGCACAAGCATCATGTTAGGACATGGCTTTAATGATTACTGATATACAGTCTTCCTCCCTGCTCCTGTGGGTTACACAAATAATTACATGCGTAATTATGGACATGATTGGTGCTTCTTTTAAAATTGTGAACGACTCTAAGGTCAGTGGTGTTGGTGTTAGGGCAGTGAAAGGGCGGGCTTATATTTATTTTAAAGTGAAAATGAATTAATTCCTGTAAATTCTTTTTCTCTGTTACATGTTCTGAATATATTGAACAAAATCCATTGGGTCATTCATCAAGAATTGTGAATTTCAAGTTCTCTGGATCAGATGTACCATAGAGGGCGGAGGGGGGTAAATTATAAATTAGACGATGGACAGTCCCCAAAGAAACAAATTTTATTTAGAAATCAATTGCTAACTGGGATAGAGGGGAACAGTGAATCTGCTGGACCGGAGTGCAAGCTATTGGCCAAGACCGTAGGCCGCGGGTAACAGTTTGTACTCCGGTCCAACAGGTCGACTGTTTTCCGATACGCCCGTCAACAACTGTTTTGTTATACTCCTTTACTGAATAAAAAAATGACTCGGTTTAGCGCCATATGACGTCAGCGGGCACACTTCCAAAAGTTTTTAACAGTTTATTTGAACAGTTCCTGGACCGACAGAACATCTTGGCATGCAGGTATGACCGATAAATATGGAATGTTAACTCCCTCCTTCATATCACCTATTATACTACTGCTTTCAGAGGAGTGTGTTTGCTGTGCTCAAAATATATATTGCTGATTAGTAATTCTAGCTTCTACCTAAAAAGGTTTAATATTGAACATGTGCCGTCAACAATTTATTTTACTTTTACTTTTTTAAACAGGAATCTACTGTACACGCTATATATAACGATCAGCCACCTGGATCCAATACCTGCAAAAAAGAAAGTGGACATCTTAAAGGTTATATTTTCCCATTCACCATTACATGAATTACAATGTAATCCCACCTTTCCCTCCGAAATTTTACAAATAAACAGATATTCGTGTACCAGAGTATACACTAACTGTAGAACTGTAGTTATCTGTTTGAGAAAATTTGGACAAATAAAGCAGAGAGGTACAGATCCAAGCGTTGTAAAACTTTCGATTTCGCAGACGAATTTTTGTTGCCACTTTAGGTATTTATTTCGTATGGTTCAAGCTTTTCTGGCTTTTAGAATGATATCATATAATAATTCATACATTTAACTCTTATATTTGATACTTATTTTTACTATTTAACCGTCCGAAACAGTCCTTATAGAGTTTTGTAATGTCGGTTTAAAAGAGGTCCATTTAGAAGTCCATAAACACAAAAAGTAATTTGTTAGCATTGAGAGGAAAGTAAATGATCAGGAATTGAAGTTGTATGATTAATTATTAGATACCATCTAAAATTATTTTCAAAGTTAGAGAAAGTATAAAATACACGGAAAAATATCCATAGTGAGCGACAAAAAATCGTCGGCGTAAATCGAAGGTTTTTACAACGTTTGGATCTGTAGCCCTCTGCTTTATCTGTCCCAATTTCCTCAAGCAAAAACCTACTGTTCTGCATCTACACAATAACATGGATTTAAGAAAAACTGTCAAATTTCTTAACATCTTATCATTTTTTTTTGATTTGTAACATAATGCAAAATGATTTCTATTTTAAATTTTAGGAGCAACAGCTTTCAATAACGAGGAAGGATTTTGGATAATTTCTAGTGTTCCTAGATTTCCATTTCCGATAAAGTACAAATATGAAGATGGTCAACTTATAAATGGACAGTCCCTAATTTGCATTACGTTTGAAAGAAAATATCTTGACAAGATAGGTAAATAACGTAATAAAAGAATAAAATTTGTACGTACATGTATTAAAGATAATTACCCCCTTCATCTAACATCAGAAACAGGACACATTTACAGTTTCTGGACATGTTTTTAAAAAATACCAAAAACAAAATACCTCACATATAATAACAATCATGTAAATAAATAGATAATTAAAAACATGGAATTTTTAATTTATTTTTTAATAAACAATCACCCCCATCGTCCTATTTTTTAAAAAGAAATTTGATAATCTCTGTCGTCATGCCGAAATTCGCAGTTTTTAAAAGTTTTACAATATTCATGACATTGTATTGATCAATTTAGACAATGTGATACAAGTACATGTATTTTACGTCTTTTATCCCAAAATAGTAAATTAAGTCATATATTTAGAAAAATGTATTGGGGAAAGATGATAAACATGACGAAAAAATGGATAAACCGGTATTCATTTATAACATAATTATTTTCCTTACAAACAGTAAGAATTTAAATTAGTAAAAACGTTGTCCTTTTCGTGATCCTGTCCGTTTTTCCCAAATCAGCGGAGTTCGAAATACATGTACATATTGCTTTAGTTTACAAAACACAGACACGCTAATCAAAATAATTAAGATTGGAATATTGATTATTATACTTTGAATAAATTACATTTTTTATCAAAAGTACATATAATGTGAAGGTTATACCTCTTCTCATTGAAAAGAAATGACCATGGTTAAAGTTTTTGTGACGGACAAACAGATCTGCATCTAGACAGACGAAAGAGTTTTAATGTCCCCTCGCTTTCGCGAAATCGGGGAACAAAATAGTTTTTTTTTTCAAAATCTTAATTTTTCTTACGTAGTGGATGCCTTCAGTATAACTAAACCGTGTATCTATGATGGGCAGATTACATTTGAGGTGTCATCCGAGTCAAGTACAGACGTCCTGTTTACATCAAAAGGAGGAACAATGTTCAGATATTTCGGGAAATCAAACAACTTTTTAGAAGGTAAAAACTGCCGTTATGGACGACGAATCATCTGCGTAAAACATACAGGGTAGGTCTGAAATGACAGGTTATATCTAGCAGACATCTGGAAAGATGTAGTTTTGGGATCAATGCATTGTAGATAGGTCGTACCCGGATGAGTGGTATTGTACCACAATGCAAGTAAATTTTCGGTGCTTTGAGCATGCCTCAAATATGGACTAGTACGAAATTGTCTAACTGATTGGGAAGTTCCCATTGCTTTTTTGGAAAGTATTTTACTCTTGGAATGTCGAATCCTCTGGTATCGAGTCTTGACCGTATTAATATAGTGTAAACAAGTATAGCTGCACCCTTGCCTTTACATTTAAGTGATATGTAGTTTTCTCTTGAATAAAAACTAATAATGAATTTAATTTTATATTTTTGGGAGTTAGTGGGACAATGTAATGCGTTTTTTTTGTGGGGTGGTGTTTGAGTATTTATTTATCCTTGTGCGAAACGGCAATAACAATTTGCATCGCGATTAATAACTTATGCTTCTTGGTGTACAGTGTGTATTAAATTATTATACTTTGCCAGTGGATACTTGGGTTTGTGATTCTCTCTGATACTGTCATTCAATTTTGACTTTTTGACATTCAGATTTGTATCGAAAGATCGTTGCGGAAAAGTTGAAGGACGATCTAAAAGTGGAAACATGGCGTTCGAAAGACTCGGATGGTTTTTCTTCTTCATGCGACCAGTTCAAGGTGAATATTCTTTTTCGAATCAATGTTAATTAATTTATTTAATTATACATTTATAATTTAAGATTCAAAATTCATGCATTTAATTAAGGATAGTTCTGTCAATCCTGTGGCTCGGAATTTCTACCGTTTGCAGACCAAGAAGTTGATCTAACGCGCAGCATTGTTAAGGCTTGAATAAGGGGGCGGGGCCTAATTTATACGGGAAAAGTTTACTGTGACGTCACACAAAAATATGACTTTTATGTATTTCTCATAATACCTGAAAATGAAATAATTTGCAACTCTTAACTGTATTAGCCTAATAAATAACAATATAACTTATCAATGCATTAAAAAAAGTTGCTAGTTAAATCCCATGTAGCTGGTTAAAAACAAAGCACTCATCGCGATAAACTTGTAAACATGACGTCATATTAGTAAAAATGACGTACTTTATGTGCTGTGTGAGACAGATTGAGGGATTTTTTAACAATGAAAAATGCGTTTTATTATTAAAAGGAATATTATTTACAGGTTTTAAAAAGTCGATTAATACCAATGTATAGCCTTTGTTTAGTGCGATTATTAATTAACTACCACGAAAATGTATTTTGTTAATTATGTCGTGATTTATGTAAGGGTTACGTATATTTTACATCGAAATGCCTCATAAAATCGTACTTTCGCAAGGGCATACACTGCATAGATCTGAACCAGGTTTTGAATATAGATAAAAGATGTTTTCCTTAACTTGAAAAGTGCTGCTGCTTTCTTTAAATCAAGGCCGTGATTTTATAAGTACACAAAATATTTGGTAAAAGTCAAACATATTTCGACATTGGCCTATTTACTTAAAAAATTAACTATTAAAACGCGAATTATATTCATAGCAGCAGCACTTTTCAGAAACTACAAAGTATACAGAAACAATAAATAGTTTGAATTTTTAATTTAAATTATGGTATGCCCTTGCGATATTGAAATTTGTTATTGACCTACATTCCGTGTACCTACTATGCATTTATCACGTGACTGTCCATCGATGGGACCAAGCTCAATACAGTACATAGTAGGTTATACTATGCTATTTCCATAAGTTTCTAAGTTCTAAGGTAATAGAACAGCTGAATAAAAATAAATTCAATTTTAAAACAATTCCCGTTTTTGCACTTCTATTTTCCGTTGATTTCTCATAGTAAGCCTTAACAGTGCTGCGCGTCGACGTCGTAGATTCAGATCCTACTATGGGGTGAAAGGACAGGTCCTTCGGAAAACACCATTTAAACTAAGGTCCCTATCGCAAGACATGTATATGGAGCATTAGACTTTTATTCTGGGTCTTTTGTGCAAAACGGTTTTCGCACATTTTAAGGGGTTATGTTTAGCTTAATCTCTTTTTAATAGTATATTCTTTTTCTTTCTTATAATATTAATAGTGTAAATTGATTCAGGCTGCTAAAAGCGCGTCTTTAATTATTTGAAAAGTATTCAGTTATCCATATTCTTTCCATGCCGTGAAAAAATGAAAGTTAAACAATTATTTATTTAGGGAGGGGTTGTTGACTGTTTATATGGAAATTTTATCTTCCACAAAATATTTTTTTATGAATTATAAATTAATTTATTGTTTCATTGTAATATTGTTATTTTTGCATTTTTTGGGAGACTATGAAAGAAAGGAAATCTTCCAGCAAAAAAATCTACCTATCATCATTGTCTGCATTTTCTTTATGAGAACTACATATACATGTAGTCTTCTAAAAAGAGCTTGGTTCACTTTATGCACAAAATGGCCCTGTAGATATACCAATTGATTTATTGACACTTGTTTTCCCATCGGAAGCATTCAGGTAAAAAAGAGACTTAGTGCTTTCTTTCCCCATTAAAACTGCTCTCCCAAAAGTTAAGGTCTTGGAGAACTGGCTTGAAACAGTGTATATATTTTAAAATGTATTTTATCAGATTTGGAATGTCAAAGAAATTATGTTTGATGATGGCTATGAATTCAGATCTTCGAAGGATCATTCAAAATGGGCAGTGACAGAAAATAAAAACTGGATATGTATCGGGGATTTAAACAGAGATGTGAGTGATTGTTTGCTGTTATCAATTACAAATGTTCTCGTAATGTTAGTTTGTGCGAAATTTTTCACAATAAAATATATTTGATTGATTACCTAAGTAACATCAAATTTTATCACAAACGTGCTGTATTTCATTGATAAGGATATATGTGTTATATCCTCTTTCACTGTTATATCCAAATCATTGCACAAAATCTTAACATCTCTCTCTTGAAATCAGATTTAAATCATTCAATATCATCCAGTGTTTTGAGAGGAGTTGGGGAAAAGAGACGGGTACCCCTAAATAATTCTCAAAATCTTTATGATATATTGCCATTAAGCTTCTCCTTTTTTTATTTTTTGATTCTGTACATATTTTGGGTTTTCTAAAACAAAATATGGCGATTTTTTTCTTTATATAATATTAAAGGGTACCCATCACTTGTCAACATCGCCTTAATAATATTCAATGAAATTTACTTACAGAATAACACTGACAGTGTGCACTTCTTATTTTACTTTTCGATTTGACACATGTTCAGTCTCCCAAATCAAACCATACCATTTGCAATTATAATCATAAAGGAGGCAGGGTATCATTTAATGAACCCAGTGCTCAAAGTACAAAGTGCCTTTAGTCTTATGTTTTCTTCAAATGTTACCATTTTCTGATTCTTTACATTAAGTACAAGCATGTAGGGTGCATCAAGATACTTTAAATATTTTGCTAAAAATACTTGTATATCTTTTTGAAAAAACTCAAACCTCTGAATCTAGATCTATTAAGAACAAAGAAATTCAAGATATCCGAGAATTCAAAATAACTGAGTTAAAAACTTTACAGATTATATGTAGTTGGAATTGATGCATTTTCACATATACCTTCTTTTACTTAGTGATGTTCGATAAAGCAATGTTAATTTAACTTTTTTTCCAGGACACGCAATGTAAACGAGGTGGTGGAACAATGTGTCTAGAACATAAGGAAGTTTCAGATCAGTATAAAAAGTTGATTAAGACGTTCGAAGAATGCAGCCAGAAAAGACAAAAGACAGATTGCTCTTTTGACGACAATTACCCGAAAAAAGTGAGAAAAGTTTGTCCAAACCCATAATTTTTCCGACGAAATCTTCAAGTATACTGAGAGTGACTCAAAAACCTAACAAAAGAGTGTAAAATGAAGAAAATTGGAAAGACTGCTCTGAGTATTGCAAGTAGGATTTTAAAAAGTGTACCATTTATTTTAAACG
Source organism: Saccostrea glomerata (assembly GCA_003671525.1). Taxonomy (NCBI): domain Eukaryota; kingdom Metazoa; phylum Mollusca; class Bivalvia; order Ostreida; family Ostreidae; genus Saccostrea; species Saccostrea glomerata. The sequence continues at coordinate 149,301 of PRKT01000980.1, forward strand.
ATCTTCAATAACACATTGTGAAAAATCTAGATTTTAACATCAATGTTATCAATAAACTTAAAAAAAAATTAGTTAACCCAAGATTTCCGAACTTTTCAATACATTTTGCAAATCAGCCTTATACAATAAAGACGGCTGGATTTCTTCGATGCATTACACGTAGCTCTATCAAACTCATTTTGACGAAAGAAACATCCATTGGCAATTTAAGTGCCTGTTTACCAGAATATGGGATTGAAATTTCTTTAATATGCTGCTTAATGAATTTAAGCGAGGAGCGCTGTCTTTTCCCAATTGACAGCTATCTTTTAACACCAGGACAATCCATGGATGCTCTTTTCCGATATAAATATTTAAAACAACACTTTATTCAACGAAACTATTGGGTTATTTCAATGCACATATTGCATATACTGGTCCTTCAAATAAAAGACAATTTTAACCCCTCTATCCCAAACTTCCGGCCTTCATATGTAAGTGCCCCTAACATCATACCTATGACCATTAGAAAGGTTTTCTTTTCTATTATCATTTCTGTACACCCGTATATGATACAGGTTTAAATGTCCAAGTAAATCTTAAACTATAAACGCCAGTGTTTCTAGCAAAAGTCCTATAGTAATCCTTGGACTTCCAGTCCAGGAACTGCCATCCATTTATTTGACACATATAGTACCTATATGATACATATGAGCTTGAGTCGCCCTCGTGGCGCAGTAGTATATTATGTTCTAAAGTCGCAATGTAAGGAAATGAGGAATTGATCCTCACGTCGCGGGTACGAATACCACTTTGGGGCGTTAGGACAGATCCTTCGAATGAAACTGTTTAAACAAGGTCCCTTGTCGCAATAGGTGATGGCAGAAACAAATTGCAAAAGTATTGTAAAATATTATCAGCTCTCCCTCGGCAAGTGGTGGCATTTCAATCTGAGTTGAAAATTCTCGAGAGGGACGTTAAACAACAAACAGACGTTACCTCCGATAATGGGATGAAAATCATGAAACCGTTAAACAACTTTTTGGCTAAGTTGACGTCAATGAAGTTGTAAGTACAAATTACATGTATAACTATGTGTTTTCCTCTAAAGTAAGACCGTTTTTTAACAACTAGGTATAAAGGATGTCAATGACTTTGCATTTTCATTTTTTTAAATTTATTTCACAAATCACTGTACAGAGATACAAAATTGAGTTATACAAAGCCACATTCTTTACACTTCAACACATTAGAAAACATAAATTTTGTGAATGATAAGTTGTGTGACTATGATATAAATGTCAATTTGCTTATTGACAATCCTTTTGTTTATTATAAGATTAATATGCAATATGAATAAAAGAAGTTGCGATATATAGCAATAAGTATATTATATTGCCATGATTATAAGATGACATCTTTCAAACTTTCAGACATTATACAGTTCTTCATATCAAAAAAAATCTTTTTGTTTTCTTCCTAATTTATTCTTTAGATAATTACAAAATCATCTTTAATTTTGTTAAGATAAAAATGATTAAAACACTTCATACATGTACATCTACTTTGAAAAATGATTTCAGGATAAAAAGTGTAAATTTGAACATCAAAATAAAATAATGACCGATTTGTACTATGAATAACAAAAAAAATCATTTCAGACCAAGTCAAATAATAATCAGATATCAACTTTACATTATATTTATAACACGGACAAGATTTAAAATTTGTTTTTACTATGATAAGAAAATAAACAAAAAATGTTTAGTTTCGAGAAATTGTAATTGGTACATGTACAGTACAAAAACTTTGAATAAGTTTCTGTTCCTGAATAATTGCGTTTTATGGAACGTATCTTTATGATAACATATAGTTGTTTCTTTCTACTATCAGGCTATCCCTAGCGCTTAATTCTAACTCTAAACCTAAGCCTGTGGCTAATCCTAGCATCTTAACCCTAACTCTTGCAGCCTTACCATAACGCTAAATCTATATTTTTCGACTAAGAAAGATTATATAAGGCAATGAAGAAGAAAGAGTTCAAAAATGATTTTCGAGTGAGTTAAAAAGTGCATTTAACATATATTAAACTGTATGCTTTATAGTAGATCATAGCAATACATTGTATTAACGTGAATTGAACTTTTATATACATCTTTCTTTTTTATTCAGAACTTGTATTTCTTGTGATAGTATTCAAAGAAGGATTTGTTTGGTTATTAGCTTTCCTTTTTCCATACATTTTCAAAAACATCAGAGCTGAATGGATTCGAAAAAAAATCGTAAAGGGCAGAATCAGATTTGTACATATTATCCAAAACGTTTGGCTGTAGTATTTCTCTACTATAAAGCTGAGTGCAGGCAATTTTGCCTCACCAAAAGAGTCGCCACCCCATATATCTAAATTGGTTAAACTTAACAATACGCAAATGAAATAAATTTTAGATTTGTAATTATTTTCATTCATTTTCTTGCTATTTTCTTGCTATTTTCTATCGCCAGAATAAAAACAGTTTGGAAAAACAGCTTCCAAGGTAAACTCGAAATCAAACGAACTCCAAGACATCACGAGACATGCTGTTATGCAGCAAAACATTGCAAATTTAAGCAAAGCTGAAAGACACATATAGATCTCAAAAAAGTCATGCCCTTTACTGTCATCTTTTATTGTTACTATGTAACTAACAATGGCTATTATTACCAAAGATGATGACAGTATTACAGAGAAAAGGATTGGGGCTTTTTCTGTAAATTCTTTTCGTCTTTGACTATCATCAATCAGATCCCCCGTCTCTATGCTCCGTTGTTCATCCTGACTGGTTGTATTAACAGAATCTAATTCGGTTTCTTCATGGGTGGAAAAAAGAAGGTCTATGGAAATGATAGCAAACTCTACAGAGCAAGGAGGAAGTAGAGGGTCAATATCTTTAATAAGACTGGTGGCTGTTTCAGTGTAATTGCACAGTGGTGTGGGAGAGGTTATGTTTGTTTTGTCTTGGTCATTTTCGTAATGAAAGATATCTCCAGACTCTGAAAAAATTGTGTCTAACCAAAAACTGAAATTGGCAAACAGAATACCTATAGAGGAAAAGTGGTGAATAGTTGTTGATTTTGATAACCTCAAGGCAAACAAACCCCATATAAGGAGGACTGTGTATATTATTGACATTACATTATAAGCAATACCAAACCCTTTGTCAGTGCATTCATCGTTTCCATGTTTGTTAATAAAAAAAGGCACAGTGTACAAAATTTAGGAGTCCAAAACCAACGCCTGCTTTATTTTTAACTTTTTCGGAAAAGGAATCTGCTTGCCTTGTCCTATTCCTATTACTCTCACCACGTAGTACAGAGAATAAAACAAAGCTAATACCTATAATCCCTATGGTAATACTGCAAAGTAATACTCCAAAAAGCATAGACTTTGATTCCTCTTCATTATAAATCATCTTTGTCCAATTCACTGTCATCATCGAGAACACAATGGCTAAAATTTCGATTGCAAGCGTAATGTAGACTTTTCCTCCTTTAAAAAAAGAAAATAAAACATAATTTCCACTTAATTATTATAGTTAAAAAATCTTTCTCGCAAGAAAAGAATATATGTTGAGTATATTAGTAAATATTGACTTGTTATATATTTACGTGGATTTCCACTGTTATTACTCAATTGTTCAGCATTTAAGCATAAGTTTATTAGAAATATATATTTTTTGCGTGACTTTCAAATTATGCCAAAATGTCACTAAAGAGATCTTTCACAATTGAACATAGGAGTATTTCGAAAAATACTACTCAGCAGATACAGAGGAATTAATCTGATAAAAAGACAGGTAACTCTGCAATAATTTGAATATTTAATTCAACTCAGCATTTTGATATATTGACAACCAGTTGTCAATTTCCAATGTTTATGTAATCCTTGTGGCGATTAGACATATCGTGATGAGCTGGAAATCATGAGAGAGTCTGATACAGGTAGTTCGAATTCAAACCTGGATATTTTTCTAGAACAATTTGATTTTACTGACCTTGTAAACCAGATGAACCAATAGCCCTCCAATTCTTTACATCTTGCAAATTAGGAAGAGTGGATCCGGCTATTAAAAATATTGAGTGATTGTTTATTATTAAGCATACATGTATGTTTAGAATATTTATATATACATACCTTGATTTTGAATTTAAAAAAATAAAAAGGGAGAAGGCTTGTCAGTTAGCTTCATTTGCACAACGGAGCATTTAATTCAACCTTCTTTTAAAATCTATAATCAAAAATATACAGGGATCAATTTTTCCGCATGTATTTTTATGAAACCAATTATTCCATCAAACACAACCTTTTTCATACTGAATAAGATCAAATTGCAATTTTGACAACAAATTAATTTCAAATTAATTTGCATGGTTACTAATTTGAATATTTTACACCCCGACAATGTTATTGTTCTGACGTTAAAAGTATAGCAGCAATTAAATCATTAAAAGGTTATGACATTTTTTTTCAACTTCAAATTAAGGACAGGTGATAATTTTTTTCTTTGAAAAAGATTAAATATATTGTCACAAGTTTAGAAAAGTTGATGGTTCATAGAATTTTTTCTCCAAAGAACTGGAATATGAAAAAGGCTTGGAAAATATTAGTAATATTTCAATAAAAAACAAATATATTCACCTGGCTTGGTATATTTTTCTAAGGTTTATATTAAACTTTTAGGGCCAGGATAACATATTCTGAAATTTATTTTCACCTGTAAACCTTTACTGAATGTGATTTGTCTATATTCGTTTGTTTATTGAAATATTACTAATATTTTCCAAATCTTTTTCATTTTCCAGTTCTTCGGAGAAAATTCTAAGAACCATCCACTTTTCTAAACTTGTGACAATATATTTAATCTTTTTCAAAGTAAAAAAAATTGTTTGTATCATCTGTCCTTAAGTTAAAATCATCTAAATATATTCAAAAATATATTTAGAATGTTTGTGACATTCATTTTTAAATTTAGATATATAGAACCAGCATAAAACATCAAACTGTACACTTCGAAAGACAAAAAAAAATAACCTTCCAACAATTAAAACCCTACTGCTAAAAAATAGAATTCCACGGTTTATGCTTTTGGCGATGAATTCAAATCTTTTTTAATATAGTTTAATTGGCGTTGTTAAATCAATTTTTTTGATAAGAACCAAAACATGCAAATTTTGTTTAAAAAGGGTGGTAAGACCATTCTGCTTAAAACTTACCTACAAACCTCTTCAAGAAAGAAAACTCTTACTCCAAAAACCACAAAGTTATTTTTAAAAAATGGCGTGGCTACACATCCGTTAGAGAGCTATCATTTTGTAAAGATACGAATACGATCATATGCTATTTATTACATGAACACATCATTTTTTACGGTACTTTACTATGTTAATGACAAAAATGATTAATTGTTTTTCTTTATCTAAATTATAAATCAGATAAGATTTTCATGTAGCAAAACAGTACATGGTTATTTATAGCTGAACACGACTCGTAAATAGGCACACGCCATTTTTGATAGCATTATTTACGATACATCAATACTAGGGTATACTCGTCGCATTCGTTACACCTGACTGCTTTATTGTCACGGGTTTCGGCGTGGAATGGCGACCCGTGTTCGTGCTGGTTATTTTGCATTGCTTTTGTTTATATTATTGCAGTTACCTTTATCTGTGTTGTTTGTATACTGCACTGACTTATACAACTATAATTATAAATTTATTCGGTACCTTACATTCCTGCATTAGACGAAGTATTACGTTAATATTCCCGCTACCGAGTCCTGTATAGCATACGTCCGTCTACACTGATTACACTGAACAGTGACTAAGTTTGCCATATTTAAAGAGGTCTGCAGAGTAGCGAGACTCGGGAACAAAAATGGCAGACATATTCTTTTTATTTTACGAATCGTGTTCAGCTTCAAGTATGCTAAACTCCAATTCGTATTACACGACGTGTATGATATTACAGTAAAAGTATAACATGGAAGTCGATTCAATGTCTTTAAAATGCATAAATTCAAGTGCAGTATTTAAGCTCTTAACGATTTTTATAATGAATAGATATAAAATGAAGAAATTAATTTCAATTAAACTTCAGGGATCAATAAAATTTTTTTTTAAAGAAAATCAATCATACTTACCCCTTTTTCTAGCCAAGAGTGGTTCGTTAACATCGCTTTGACTGTCTGCCATTGTAGAGCTTTTTCCCTCAAAAGTTAACAAGAAATATGTTCTACAAAAAATGCCCCTCTCTATGTCTTATATGCTATTGCTACTGTAGGTTATTTTTTTGCCGTTTTACAAGATACATGTACCTTTGCTAGACTATTTTGAAAGATAATTATCTGTTTCCTTGCAACATTACTTTATAAAGACTTGATTATCGAAGAACTTTAACCTCAGAAAATCATAAGGTTAACGATACTATACATCTGTAATTTCCTAGAACGCTGATTTTTTTCTTCTTCCTAGAATAGAAAAATAATCGTTTTATTAAGTATGTCACACAGTTATCAATTGAATAAACACGTCTACGTACTTGATACACAATTTTAAAAAATCGGTCTCTCTCTTATCAAATTTATGAAGTATTTCTCAAACATTTATTTACTCTTTTTAGGTCACCTGAGTCACCTACTGCTATCCGTTTTCGTCCGTCGTCGTGTGTTAACATTTGAACATTTTCAGATCTTTAATCACCTAACCAATTTCAACCAAATTTCTTATACATCATCTATTGGTGAAGAGGAACAAGGTGGATTTTATGGCCCCTGCCCCCCTTGGGCCTGTGTGTGTAAGATTAGGCAACGTATAGAAATATCTATGCAATTAACTGATTAAAACGCACAAGGGCTGAAATTATTGCTCAGAAAAAGTAAAAACTTCTTTTCTTCTATAAACGTGGAACCCAAGACAATGTTGTATGTACTAAGTATGCATAAGAAAATAAGCTCTAAGCTTCTCTTGGTAAAAAGTACAAAAATTATGCATTTTCGTTAGCTCCTTTGCTTAGCCTTAACTTACTTGCGTAAAGGTTGGGGCTAAAATTTCTAAAATTTAATGAATGCTTTAAGAATCTTCTTCTTTACCCCTGGACATCACGCAGTTAAACTGTTGAAAATAATGAGCATTGAGTCCTCTACCGAAATTATGAAATTCATGGCCTCAGAGTCAGGGGTTCTGGAGTTAAAGCGGGGCTCTATTGATTATTCAGTGAAAATGCATAATTTCTTAGAGAATCTTTGCCTTCGCTCCTGGGTATTAAATAAACTAAGTAATTATATAACTATATATTTATGAAGAGTACGAGTCTTTTTTTTAAATTGTGAATTTTATGGCCCAAGGGTTAGGGGTTCTGGTGTTAGGGTGTGGCTCCATTGATTACATAGTGAAAATTCATTATATAATACTTTGAAAAATATTCTTCTGTGCAACTTGGTATTAAAAAAACCTAACTAAGTACATAGTTATGATGAGCAAGAATGCCTCTTTTAAAATTTTGAATTTTATGGCCCCAGGCTCAGGGATACTGGTGTTAGGGCGGGGCTCTATTGATTACATAGTGAAAATGCATTAATTCTTTGAAAATCTTCTTCTCTGCTCCTGGGTATTAAATAAACTTTCTTAGTATATTGTTATAATGAGCAAGAGTGCCTCAATTAAATTTGATAATTTCATGGCCTCTATAATAGGGGTTTTACCAGTTGGTGTAAGGATGGGGGGGGGCTATTTTGATTATATAGAGAAAATACATTGTTTCTTTGAAAATCTTTTCTTTGCTGCAGGGTATTATGCCAATGTTCTAAGTATATTTATTTATGATGATAGAAGGTGCATTTAGCAAAATGGTTAATTTCATGTCGCCTGGGTCAGGGGTAAAGGGGAGGGGGGAGTACATAGTCTGCAAATAAATTACTGCTTTGAAATTAGCTCTTTGATATTAATCAACTATTTATGATGAAATTAAATTGATGATAAAGTTTCCAAAATTTTGAAATAAGAGGCCCCAGGGTCGGTGGTTCCTTTTGGGTGGAGTGAAAAACTGGTTAAAAAGTGGAAGTGCATTTTCTCTTTGTTACTCTGATCTACCTCTGGGTATTTAGTAACTAGAGTAATCATTTAATAAAATGCTGTATAATATGATATGCAATGGTGCCTCTTTCAAAATTGTGAATTTCATGGTCTCTGGTTTAAAACATGAACCAAATTCAATTGTTTGAAAATTGTTATATGATACTCAGGTCACCTATAAGGCCCGAGGGCCTCTTGTTGATAAATATACTCCAATTAATATAAAATTCAAATACATACATAAAATTTAACTTAAGGAAATGATGATATTTAAAGACACGGTAATGTTTAATTTTTATAAGAAAAATTGTTAATTGTAGTGTTATTCATTTTTTTTTTATAATGTCTGCTTTTTTTCTCGATGACATTTATTTCAGATAAAAATTATTTTTGCTGTGATGAAATGTCTGCGTGCCTTTGAAATTTATTGAGGGAAAGACATTCATTTCTCCTCAAAATACATGTAAAGCTACTTACTTTTTTAATGGCTTTAAAATATTGATAGAGATCACCTTATTTGACATACAAATATTTATTATAAGTTTTAACCGAGTTGTTTAATATGTTGCGATATGATATCTTAACATGTTAGTAGACAAGTGCACTGAACTCATAGATATGTGTTTTGATAATTCTTTTCCAATTAATCAAATGTTAAAGTAGCTAACGTCATTATTATGGTCTATATTTTTCAGCAAAGGTTCGTAATCTAGATCTGGGCGTCTTTGTTGCTCATCAAACATAGCATGTTTAGCAAAGCGTTTTTCAAAAACGCTCCATTTAAAAAGCAGAAGTCCTTTTGATACAAAAATAAGATTCCTAACTGCTACGGTCCAGAATTTTTAAAATATCTTTTTATCCCTTACATAGTGGAAGCATCCATCATTACTAAGCCGTTAATTATGATTGGAAGATAACATTTGGGATGTCACAAATTTCATATAAAAAATTTCTGTTCAATTTAAAAGAAGCACATCATTTAGATGTTTAGGAAAATCAAACAACTTTCAAGGAGGTAAATACATGCATAATAAAAGTATAAAGGGGTACATTTACTCATACCGGTACGTATATGAATGACGATTCTTTAACCTCAAGGTATTAAACATTTAAGCCTTGTATCTTTTTTTCAAACTGCTTATTTAACATATAGATTGTATCAGAACTTTCTTCTGGGAAAAGTAAATGGATAATCTGATGATCGAAAGATGGTTTTCTGAGGACATAGATAAGTAACCATATCTATATTGGATTTTAAAACTTTATAAAAATCCTTAAAAACAAAGATACATAGCGGGTTCCAGTAAATGCTCAACCAAGTCTGTTTCTTTATTCTTTACTCCTCACTAAGATATTAACAGTGGTGAAGGAGAAACTTCAAAAGCAACAATATATTCAAGAAGTGGTGTAAAACAGATGTGGATGCATACAATTTCAAGCAACTTTTTGACAATTTGAAATCACAAGGTTTAAAAAAAACGCAACAGCTTAAAAACTTACATCATCGCAAACTACAGTCCAAATGTACGACCGTCTCCCATTTTGATCGTGGTTTGAAAGAGGAGAGAATATTCCATACTTCAATAAAACATTGACCAATGCGAGAAAATCATAGTCAGAAAATGAACTTAGTCTTTACAATATAATACCCAATATCAGTTTTCAGAATATGTTTTGTGTACTGATGATATTAATGTTGATTTCAATTGCAATCGAAACAAATATTGTCATTGACTGAACATGACGTATATCGCATATTGGCGTAAATATTCAAGATAACGACAATTTATGTGTGCAGCCACAGGTAGGAGAGAGCTACATGCGGACTCCGAACCGTGACTTGAGACAATGATAAACTTACAACTTCTCAACTTTATACACAACCATTCCACACGATAAATTAACGTCAAGGCTTTTTGTGTGAAAACAAAAAAAAACATTTTGATTGTACGCACATGTACCCTGAAGTCGACATCAAAAAGATGCTTGAGTTTTTGATTGACGATATCTATGTTGTCTCAGAAGACCTGCAGGTCTTCCAACAGTCTGTTGGGATTGCCATGGGTACCGGTTGCACCCTGTTATTAGCGGACCTATTTTTGTATTCATATGTAGCAGGATTTTTCAAAACATTATACGTGGAAAAAAACAAAATACAATATACTTGCTGCGGCGTTCAACTCGACGTGCAGACATATCGACGACGTATTGTCAGATAACAATGGTAGCTTCCATTTTTATGTCGATAGCATATATCCCAGTGAGCTTGAGATAAAAGATACCACAGAGTCTAACACATCTGTTTCATATGTGGTTTCATATTTGGATATTTTACTTGAAAAAACACATCAATGGTAACAAAACTCTTTGATAAACTTAATGACCTTAACTTTACATTGTCATATTAGAATTCCCATGCTATGCAGATATATCCCTTCATCACCTGCATACGGGTTTATATATCTCAGTTGCTTTGATGCGCAAGAGCATGGTCTACGTAGGAACAATTTCTAAAACGAGGTAAATCATTTAAAAGAAAGAATTAAAACAAGAGTACCAGCAGTCTTCTTTAAAGTCATCATATCTTAAGTTCTATGGTCGACACAATGACCTTTCTAGTAAATACAATTTATCATAGAGCCAAATGCTGACAGACTTTTTAAGGTAGGACAAAACACCCGTGGATTCTATTTTAACCCATTTCTTAAAAATTACTGGGGAAAAAAAAATAATATAAGTATATTGACTACAATGAATGATACCTGAAAGAAAAATAATAAGTTTTGGCATATGTGCGTTATATTTTGAGACAAAATAAAAAATCCTATATATTGGTCACTTGGGAGTTTATATTTTGGAATGTGTTTACGCTATCTAAGTGCAATAAAAACATGTAACAGTCTGTTAAAAAATGCAGTGCAACCTTTGTCCCATAAATAGTATAGGGGTGATATTTGGAAACATATATAAGGAGTCTCTATTCTTTATGTACTACAAAGGTCAAGGTCATATCACGATGTCAAAGGTCAAATATTGTGACGTCATCTACTGAATCTTTTAGGTTTTTTGCCATTGAATTTTTTTTAATCGCCAAAATATCTTAAACCACCCGTTCAATTTTCTTTATTTTTACAAAATTTATTTAAGGACTCATTTGAATCATTCTGTTGATTTTCTGTAAAAATTGAATGATACATTTTCTCTTCAGAAAACTTTAACTGTCGGATATTTACATGTGAATTTTTAGTTTCTGATACAATGTTGTTCTATTTTACTTAATAATTTACCCAAACTTTCCAGTATCAATGTGACTTACTGAATGATTTAAAGTAACAAAAAGGTTATCTTTATTGAAAGTATTACACAAATTTGCAATAGATCAAGTACAAATTCTAAAATAAGACTTCTCAAGTCGAATGTCTGATTTCGCAATTTTCTATTTTGTATCCGAGAACAAAATATCAAAGTTTCAGAAAAATTGAATTTGAGGAAAAATTTGACCTATCTATTTGATCCTACCTAAAAACAATTGTGAGTTTATAATTATACACCAACGTCGGATTTTTCCGTTATTTCCTGATTTTGACAGGGAACACACAACGAGTCAGCATGGAATACCCACTCCTCCATGGCACCTGATCCCACCTCTGATGTTTTGGACTTCCATATTTGCTCTGCTCCAATTTTGTATTGTTTTACGGACTTTTTATCTTGAAAACTGTTTGTAATTTTAATATGTTTCACTTCTCCTTCATACGACTAGTTCAAGGTAAATAAATTATTCTTTTTTTCTGAATTATATACAGTGATGTTCCTGCTGCTGCGACAGCCAAAGCCATACCTCATTATGAGTTTTGATCCCTAGTTCGGTCTCGGTCTGAGCTCATTCTCAGGATGGGAGTCTACAGTTATAATCAGTCAGTCTGGTTTGGTGGTGGGTATCCAGCAAATAGTATCCTTTACTAGCACTACTCTACTAGTATTCTTTATCCAAAGCAGCATGATGACTTTACTCTGCTTGGGTCATTCTCAGGAATGCTGTTCTTTTGCTACTCTCTATCACCCCATTGCCCAGAAAACATCCTCCTTACTGACTGTGCCGGGAAACCAGTACATCCAATCTCTACCGGATAGTTCCATTCTGCCAGTAATGAATCATATTTTACCGTTTTCCTTTCATGGGCTTCATTGTTGGGAACTGTCAAGTCTATGATTATGATATTTTCTGTACTTGATGACCACAGTACCAAATCAGGTCTGAGATTGGTTGGAATTAACTCTGGGAATGACAGTTTCTGACCTAGATCTTCAGCTAGTTCTCAATTGCCTGCTTGTTTAGGTATTTTGGAATGAGTTCATGTACCAAATTTTATACTGTACACTTTATTGTAAAACAAAGTGCATTATTAACCATTGAAGTTAAACATTGTACATTTATGTACATAGTATATGACGCGTTAAATATACATCTATTCTAATCCCAACTTGTAATTTTGGTGACAGTATTTACATTGTCTAGATATTAGCTTTCCCTTTCCATACATTTTTAAAAGCACCAGAGCTGAATGAATTCGAAAAACAATATTTTAAAGGGAGAAATGAATTTCGCGCAGAATATCCAAAACGTTCAGCTATAGTATTTCTTCACTATAAAACTGGATGCAGGCAATTTTGCCTCATCGAAGTAGTCACTACCCCATCAAAAATATGAAGTGAATTTAAGATTTGTAATTAATTTTCTATTTATGGCATATATGTACTTGTTTTTTTATATTCATGAAGTCTTCATTGTTAGTAAAGCTTAGAAAGATACACCACAGACCCTCATTTAGAACATTTTGGGTGTTCTTGTTTAATTCAGCCTGTTGGCACGTATTTTTGCCGATTCGGGGATTTAGTTTTTGCCCTGTCTGTAAGCCTGTCTGGGGAACTGGCTTTCATATTTCATAGGTACGCATTCCTTTTGACAAGCCTTTTATACGGGAGCATATGCCCCTTTATTTGAACCTTTTTTGTCAGAATGATGTAAATCAATTTGTGCATGAGGAAGGTTTACATGTTAAGATTAAAGAAGGAATGTGGTTGTATTACTGCGGGTCCTGATTTTATTACCCTACCCAGACATCATTTAAGATGGTCCCGGAGTAGCTGCAGTACAAGTTGGAGAAGACAATTCAATGGAAATTAACTGTGGATCGTCGTTCAGGGGGCCAGTAACAATTGTTATAAAAGGAAAGAACAATAAGGTCATTCTGTGTCATTTACTAGACGAACGCAAAGTATTAGAATGTTCTTCGTCAGGATATTGTGAGTATCTTTCATTGCAATTTCAAGACTTGATACTAAATATCATTAAGTTCAATATAAGGTTCCTCCTTGTTCATGAAATAATGCGAATACACAATCTTGTATACACTCTTTCTTTACATTAATATACAAGTACCAATCATATCATAACCATTATGCAGATGAATAAATAAATATGTATATGTATTAACGTGTAAATAAAAACTGCTTCCGGAAACTTTTCAACGTGTAATAATTTATTTTGAAACAAGAAATATCCTTATTTCAGTGAAAGTTGTTCTTCGATCAGACGATCCTGCATTTCAAGACTTGGCAAAAAGTGCAAGTAACTTGAAGATTGAGGAAATCAACGAAGATCCTGATATAAAAGACAACAACATAACCATAATTGAAATTAAGCCAGGGAGTCTGGTGGTGATGTTTATCATCAAAAACAATTATACACTGGAGAAAAACATTGAATGGACATTTCAGTGTATATTTGGAAGACACG
>PRKT01000981.1:0-13351 GCA_003671525.1 Saccostrea glomerata
TTAAGATTACACACAAGTTGGGTGACTGAATATAGTATTTCATTTACTAGTATTCCTTAACTGCAAATATACATGTATATGAAAATGAATCCAGTTAGATGTTATGATATGAACATGTATGTATCCAGTCAGATGTTCATTGACATTAAAATTTAAGATGTCATAAAATAAGAATATATAACTTTAATGATAAATGTTGCAATTTCTGATTATCAAAATTAGTTGAACTGTTACAATAGAATATAAACAAGATTCTGAAGTTGGATATTGGAGTTATCTTTAAGTTGTAATAGTAATTATTTATTCTAAGAACAAAATACCTATGTTTGCCTCAAAAGAAATTTCTATTCTACTGAAGTGAATAGTCTATTAATATATGCTGTACAATACCTTAGTTTTCTGCAAACACACACTTGTACAGACCCTGAAATTGAAATAATGTAGGAGCCAGTTATAATAAGCATTTGGACCTTTCTCATTTAATGAGACTCGTAGGTAGGGGGAATGGTTGTATGTAATTTACATAATCATTGTATTCTTTTTTCTTTTTTTTTTGGCATTTTTTAACAGGTTGGGACCAATAGCCCAAATGGGATATAATAGTGCGTTTGGGATATAATATCCCAAATGGGCTATAAATTTACAGTGCAAAAATTAAAAAAATGTTATTTTGGCAATAAATATAATAAATCCGCATAAATACAAAAGACTGAATTGATCAGTGTATTGTAGCTTCCACACAAAAAAAGAGGGAAAGGCAGCGTTGATAGTTTAAACGGTAGAAAAAAATGCCAGAAAAGTTTGCCCATTACCTCAAAAGTGAATGTTAATTAAAATTAAACCAATTCATTAAGAATAAAATAGATGTTTTTATTATTTGACATGCAAGAAATTTCTTACCTCACTTTTCCGCCATGTTTCTTTCCATGTGGCCGCTCGAAATTTTTCGGGCAATCCGGGCTACTTTCTGATCGACCGGCGGCTTAAGAAAATTCGAAACAAGTGACTTGCCCGCTTCCGGAATATTAACCGGCTTGACCCGGCTTATGAAACAAGTGCGCCCAGGGCTACCCTCAAATCCACGTGTTTTCACTTTGTTTATAAACACCTCGAGTGCATCACAGGAAGTAGCCTCCTATGCCCTGAAAAAAATAGTTCCTGTCAAAAACCTTTATTTATTCACAAAGTACATAAAATTTACTAGGCACAGGTACCAAAGTTGTAAAAATGGCTTGGAAGTTCATTTTGATTGTTCAATTACCGGTGTGATACCTTAAATTATAAAGAAAATCGCTGTCATTTGAGTGTTTTGATGCAGGGAGATTGATTGATTGATTGATTGTATATTGTTTAACGTCCCTCTTGAGAATTTTTCACTCATATGGAGACGTCACCGATGCCGGTGAAGGGCTTCAAATCTATTATCTAATACAAGAAAATATTAATGTACACGCTTTAAGTTATTCAAAGTCCTTTCCAGTGCAGTGAAAAAAAAATAATACTGATGTTTTTTTTTTCTCTCATAATCAATTCTCTAGCCATTTCTTGACGGTGATTATACCACTACACGTATATTGTTTATAAGTCCTTTAGTGGTTATAAGTAACGCTAAAAATAAAAGAAACTTAAATCTAATGAATCAAATGAGCTTTTTCAAAACAAAAAGAGGTACATACCTCATGTAAAATCTTCTTTTGACGAATCAGCTGGAAAAACCAACTTTCATATCTTTTTCTTCGAACGGTCGTGTAAACTTGTGCTTTAGTTTTTTAAAAATTAAAGTCCAGTAGTATAATAATGTCATGCAAAACAAATTTATATATTCATGTTCTCCTTCCTTCTTCTTTTTATTTCTCTATAATTTTATTCCTTTTTTGAGAGAAAGATGTTTTGTTAAATATCCATTCATTATAAGGAAGGTTCTTATATTTCCTATTCTAAATGAGCAAATGTCACAGGGTCATCAATTTCTTATTTTACAAAGTCAAAAAAAAAAAAACAACATTGTACCATATAGATGCATGGTGTTTTTAAATTAATAACAAGTTTTAAAAGCACTTTGGATGGATGTATTTTTTTTTTATTCAGAGTTTATCGTTTTTCTTTTGTACGGTCGATTGCTTTAGCTTTAGGCAAAAATCATTGGCTTTTATACATCACTTAGTTCAAGCCAATTTTCATACATGTAGAATTTAGAGATAGTAAAAACCAATTCACGAGTAACAAGTCCTCTGGATGCATTTTATTTCCATGTAGCCAAATTTAACATTTTCTATGTGTAAAACAGTTTTTTCAGGCGCAAAACTTTATGAAATGGTGGAAAGAGAACCCCCTCCACCTTTTGACGTCATTTGAAAGCCCTAAATTGTTTGGAAACCCCGTACAAAATGTACGATAATATTTTTAGAACTTACCGAATTATGTAAAAATCGCAAATTTTACGGGCTAATACCGTCCCATCATAAACCTGAATTAATGGGATTTTTTTTACATGTATGTCTGATGTTCATCATAACGGAGGAGATACATAAGATTGTATTTTGAATTAATTTTCAGGTACGATTCTTCTCTGCTTTCTGACCAGAGGAATATTCGGAGGAACACATCGAAGTTTTCTAGAGCGCGTTCTGTAGAAATTAAGGAATATTCATGACATTTTCGTCACTGGTAATCTACACATGTAACATATGACGTTATTTGTAGACAGAAACAGTTGATTGTATGAAATACTGGTGAAGAATATTAAGCAAAAAAGCGCTGATTTAGCTTGTTTAATTCAGTGGTTAGTAATACTTGATATCGCGATTACTTAACTTAGCGGAACTCTTTCGCGAAGGAGGTAGGAATCGTCTGTTGGGTGGGGACAATGTGCTTTTCAATACAATGCAAGATCGATCATTGTAGCATTTATAAGGACAGATAAGTAAAAAATCCTGGTGGAATACCTCGCTAACAATCGCTGAGCCAGCCTAATATATTTTTGAGAGGAGCCAATCCTAAATTGTCACATTTTTAACGATATTTTTAATTAAGCGGACTCTTCTCGTTAAATTTTCATTGAAAATCGTCACATTTTTAAGCAGATAAAATATTCTAAACTTTCCTTATTTGACAATCTACTATTTGGAGTTCAATATCCGGCAAAACATCGTGATTTCGGCATTAAATTGTTCGAATCATTCGATTGTCACTACTGTAAACAATGCCATTTGCCCCCAGAAATGTAGACGTTTCTCGACTCCCCCGCAAAAGAGCGGTAGTAAGTTAGATAACTGCGAGGTACTCATTAGGCGCACTTGTTTCATAAGCCGGGTCAAGCCGGTTAATATTCCGGAACCGGGCAAGTCACTTGTTTCGTATTTTCTTAAGCCGCCGGTCGATCAGAAAGTAGCCCGGATTGCCCGAAAAAAATCGAGCGGCCACATGGAATGAAACATGGCGGAAAAGTGAGGTAAGAAATTTCTTGCATGTCAAATAATAAAAACATCTATTTTATTTTTAATGAATTCGTTTTAATTTTAATTAACATCCACTTTTGAGGTTATGGGTAAACTTTTCTGGCATTTTTTCTACCGTTTAAAGTCTCAACGCTGCCTTTCCTTTTTTTTTGTGGAAGCTACAATTCACCATGTTCGCTGATCAATTCAGTCTGTGTATTTATGCGGATTTATTATATTTATTGCCAAAATAAAAATTTTAAATTTTTGCACTGTAAAGTTATAGCCCATTTGGGATATTATATCCCAAACGCACTATTATATCCCATTTGGACTCTTGGTCCCAACCTGTTAAAAAATGCCAAAAAAAAAGGAATATAATGATTATGTAAATTACTAATCCGAGATTCCTCTGACTCTAACCCCCGCTTTTTATTATGACTTGTCCCCCGCACAAGTCATAATATAAAAGCGGGGGATAGAGTCAGAGGAATCTCGGATAAGTAAATTACATACAACCATTCCCCCTACCTATGAGTCTCATTAAATGATAAAGGTCCAAATCATGGCAAATGCTTATTATAACTGGCTCTTACATTATTTCAATTTCAGGATCTGTACAAGTGTGCATTTGCTAAACACTAAGGTATTGTACAGCATATATTAATAGACTATTCACTTCAGTAGAATAGAAATTTCTTTTGAGGCAAACATAGGTATTTTTTCTTAGAATAAATAATTACTATCACAACTTAAAGATTTGTCAGTTTATTTAAAATGGTAATATAATGCTCATTTAAATTGTTTAATAGCAATTGTGGTATCAGATACTTTTATACAAATAAAACACATTATTTTAGATGTCAACAACAAAAGTAATAGATGTGACCAGAAATGGTGTTACAACAAAGATTAGATGTACAGAAGATGTTGCAAAATTGCTGTTGTCCAAGGAAATTGGTAAATGTGATGTGGTAGTTATGTTTAACTTTCTTTCACATCTTTAAAATAATATCAAGAATGTGTGCAAGCTGATATAGCTATTTTAAAATGGAGTTTTATGAAAAGACCTACTTTTACATTTGACAGCTGACTTTTACGTTTTAGTAATGGAGTTTTTCTCTGTTTAAATTGTAGAAGTCAGTCGTCCATTGTAAAAGTAAGTTTCTTCATAAAACTCCAATATCCAACTTCAGAATCTTGTTTATATTCTGTTGTAACAGTTCAACTAATTTTGATAATCAGAAATTGCAACATTTATCATTAAAGTTATATATTCTTATTTTATGACATTTTAAATTTTAATGTCAATGAACATCTGACTGGATACATACATGTTCATATCATAACATCTAACTGGATTCATTAATTTTCATATATATTTGCAGTTAAGGAATACTACTAAATGAAATACTATATTCAGTCACCCAACTTGTGTGAAATCTTAAATTTTCCATCTAATCTTCTTGTAGTTTTCTTATTGTGGCTATATAGATTTTCTTCTCTGACAGATTTAAAGACGAAAGAAATAATTGTAAATCAGCTTCTGTGTACCGGTCTTGTAGAGTAGGCTTTCCCCCCTAAAATCTTTCCCCCCGGAAAACTGGCTCTAGAGTAGGCTTTCCCCCCGGAAAACTGGCTCTAGAGTAGGATTTCCCCCCAGGAAAACTGGCTCTAGAGTAGGATTTCCCCCCAGGAAATCCCACACCAGAGTCAATTTTCCAGGGGGAAATCCTACTCTGTGTTGTAGTTATAGAGTGCGATTTCCCCCAGAGCCAAATTTCCCCCAATGAAATATAGTTTAAGGACAGATGACACAAACAAACCTTGAAAATTACAATTTAAGTCCCATTTAAATAAGTATAATGAAAGATAATTTAAATTTTTTATTAAAAGTTTCACAAAAATGGGATTTAAGGAGATGTAATATGACCAAAAAATTGTATAGATTAATAGGGATGTTTACAGAGAGGTGGATTTTTGAAGTTTACAAATTTTTAATATTTTAGAAATTTTATTATAATTGTAATTATTTACAACCAAAATAGGTCCAAAAATATATACCAATCAAGATATCCATTTTTTTTTGTTTCATTATGTTTTGAGATTATTTACATTTCTTTTGAAATCTATATATTTTGGTTGAGATTCCATGATTTGCCTTGTATTTCATAAAAAAACACTAATTTACCTTTTAAAAATCAGTTTCTTGTCTGTCTTTTTTTTCTTCACAAAAACATTGCGGCTGTGGTTTATATTGACTGTTTAACGAGAGGGGAAATCCTACTCTGAGAGAGAAAGAGGGGGAAACTTGGCTCTGGTGTGAGATTTCCCCCTGGGGGGAAATCCTACTCTAGAGTACGATTTCCGGGGGGGAAAGCTGGCTATGGGGGAAATCCTACTCTACAACACCGGTACATCCACACTACCATCTGCAGGCGCACCACACAGCTCGTCAACACCACTTCCAAGCAGTTCTTCAATACCACCACCAAGCAGTTCTCCAATACCACCATCACCACGCAGTTCTTCAATACCACCACCACGCAGTTCTTCAATACCACCACCACCACGTAGTTCTTCAATACCACCACCACGTAGTTCTTCAGCACAACTTCCATGCAGTTCTACAGCACCACCACCGCATAGTTCTCCAATACCATCACCATGCAGTTCTTCAATACCATCACCATGTAGTTCTTCAGCACAACTTCCATGCAGTTCTTCAGCACCACCATTGCCAGGTCCTTCGTCAGTGCAGGATGAAGATACAGGTTTGTGCAATCATATTCATGTATAAAGAAAAAAAATTCTTTTATACTGCAGTTTTATCCGTTTTTTGAGGTCAATGATGATTTGGACACCCGAGGAGTATAATATTCACCAAGCCCAAAGGATGAGGTGAATATTTTATTCCTTGGGTGCCTAAACATGGTCTTGACCTAAAAAAAAACCCCAGCAATAACTGTTTCATTAAATAATAATCTATTTTAGGTTCAATGTAGAATAAATAGTTCCTTATACTGACCTGAAACATTAGTCAAGGTCAATATCATGTAGTATTTTTGTAACATTGTTTGATCTCAGCCAATCAGAGTAATGAGAATTACTGTAAAGTAAACATATTACATTTGAAGTACATGTACATCACTAAATGTCTTCTACATTAACTTTTATAACTTGCAACTTCAGACAACGCTAAATCAAATCTTGTGCTAACTTGTTGAAAATTGAATTTCTGCCAACTATTGTACACGCCAAATGTAATACATTTACAGTATTCAATCATATAATTAATATAATTATATTTCTATATAAATTTATGTTAGATTTTATATGATGAAGGCTATTCCCACTAGAGCTGTATCAATATATCAATATGTATCTATATTCAAGAAAAATATCGTATCAAAAAATTACTTCCAATACGTTACGGACAAGCAGTTTTTCTTCTAATTCTGCTAAAAAGATGGGAATTTTAAAGTTATATATGGCGTATTTTTCCTTAGTTCAGACTAACTAAAATTAAAAAGATCTTTCAGAATTCTATTTGTTTTGTTTCTTTATATGAAGATAGGACTTTCCTATAAATTACACAATTTAAATCAGTCGCGTTTCATTGATATCACAGTTTAAAACAATAACCGATTTATTTCCGGCTCGGAATTAAATAGCAGACACAATTTAAAGTCAATTAAACCATAGAAACGTGGGGATATTTAAGTTCAAAATCGTTGAACATTTGAAGTTGAACTTAGATAACAAATATCATGTAAATCTGTATTTTTACCCTTTTTTTTTTTTTAAGCTCAGATACGCCATATATAGCTTTAATCAGTAAAAATTATATTTCACTTTTTTGAATTAAAACTAATCAATAATTATAGATTTATAAAAGAAATAACAAAATTTTTATAGTTATTATAAAATGCATAATTTTATTTTAACATAATAATTTTACAGTCATTTAAAATTTTGATTGGAAGTGTTTTATTTACTGACTCTGGGATAAGAACTTTGAAATGGGTAATAAAACACTAATTTTTTATGAAATTCATGCATTAAATGATTAATAAGCCTTTTTTGATGGACTTTTTTAAAAATCCAATATATCCCATATCACTTTAAAAAATATTGTATCGTATGACTATTGTATCGAAATTTTTGCTCATTACACAGCCCTAATTCCCACACCTTCATTAACGTAATTTCATGTACCAGATATACTTTGTAATGAACAGTATAGAATATTGTTACGTGATGAGTATGAAGATCATGTAATTTTAAAGGGCTGCAGTCTGACATCCATAAATCTATGTATGGTGCCAGTTGGACTACATCTTTGGTTGATTTGATAATAAAATACTATGACAACAAATTTGTTCAAGTACACTCTCAGACATTTTCTTTAACATTTTTAGATGGAAAGTGGGATGTGCAAAGCATAAAACTTCTGAAGAAGGTGTATCATGATGTAGAGAGTCAGACATCCAAACCTCTAAAGAATAAATGGCAAAAAGTTGCAAATGAAGTAAATAAAGTCGGCTACAAATTCACTGCAGAAAAATGCAGACTTAAAATAAAGGGTCTGAAATCAAAGTATGAACGCCACAAGAAAAAGAACAACAAGTCTGGTGAATCACCAGCCTCGGATGATCATGAAGATGAGGAGGATTTCGAACTATTTGAAAAAATACCAGATGTAAAACCTAAAGCTGTATTAGAATCAGGAACCTCTAAGAAAAGACCACCTGTAGATGATTCCTCATCTGAGGAAACAGAGCCTGCACCAGGTATATTTGAATTTCCATGTATTTTATATCATATTTTATATTAAAACATCATGTAGGTCTACCATACTCATGTGAAATATTGAACAGGTGAAATTGTCTCATATCTATTACAGTACTAAAAATAATTGAATTTGATTATTCATTTCCATTCAGTGAAAAAGAAACTCCACCCAAAAAGATCTGCGGAGATTCTGCAAGTGATGTTGAAGGATCTTGTGGAAAAACGTGAAGAAAAGGCTGAACAAAGGCACAAGGAGAAACTCGCAACAGCTAATTCACTTATAGAGGTTTTAAAAGATTTGGCTAAACATAATAAGTAATAATTTGTAGTAATAAAAAGGATTCCTACAATATGGTAAAATCAACAGCAAAAAATGCATATACTGTATGTCCTGAATTTGATAGGCTGTATATGTATTCCTGTTTCCAGTGAAATTATTTAAAATTTAAGTTGATAGTAAATATTGTGATTCTGATTCACAAGCAGAATATTATTAGGGCCCCGCAAGGATTTGCAGGTGCCCTATAGTAATCACTCTGTCTGTCTGTCTGTCCGTCTGTCATTCTTCCTTCCACAAATTTTCAGTTTTTTCCAAATAACTTTTTTTATTGTAGCCCAATTAAGTTCAAATTTGGTATGGCAGTTCAGTAGGCAAAAAAAAAATTATTTTGATGCTAAGTTTGTCTCTCTATGTCCTCTGGTTTGGAGCTGGGGTGGTGGGGTAGATTCCTTAACTATGCATAAGAATGAACGGGCAACTTTTTTTATGGTTGCCAAATCAAGTAGAAATTTGGTATGGTAGTTCAGTAGACAGAAATACATATTTTGATGCACAGTTTGGTTCTCTATGTCCCCTGGTTTGGAGCTGGGGTGGTGGGGTAGAATCCTTAACTTTATATATAAGAATGCATTGGCAAAGAGAGATAACTGCTGAAGATGTTGCCATTGTAAACTGAATGCTGCTATGAGTCCCTTGGCATTTATTAGCTTTCCTCCTGAAGAAAATCCAGATGATATGATTTCATTGAATTCTAAAAACAAGAAATAGATTAAAGAAGAGTTTTTGATTTACTTTTTTCACTTTATGTTAATTCAAGAATATTATTAATTTTTTCACTTTATGTTAATTCAAGAATATTATTAATTTTTAAGGTAGTTGTATAAAAACCCCATTCTATCATGAATACTGAAAAAGTTCTTATTGTAACTTTAGAAGAAAATGATGAGAGAGGTACAATTAATCCCTTGGGATCAATTATCTAGCCTGCTGCAGAAAATTTAGTAGGCTTTTCTTTATCTGTCAATTTTAAGATTACTGAAAACCTAAAAACATTTACTTATTCTTGCAGAGTTTATACTAGTATGATATGGAATTGGATTTTTTTGTTTATGTTGATGATTTCAACTTTGTATACATTTACTTATTCTTGCAAAGATTATATTAGGATGTTATGGAATTTGATATTTTTAGCTCTACTGGTCAGAGACCAGAAGAGCTTATGCGATAGTAATGCGTCAGTCGTCCGTCCGTCTGTCTGTCTGTAAACAATTTTTCAAAATGCTACTCTTCCTACAGTTTTGGCTTGATTTCAATATTACTTGGCACACAAGTAGACTACACTAAGATACATAATTCTGTGTATCGGTTTTTGATTTCGATGAACGGTGTTGCCATGGTTACTAAAAATAGAAATCTTTGTGAAATTCTTTCAAAATGCTACTCCTCCTACAGTTTTGGTCTGATATCAATATATAACTTGGCACATAAGTAGACTATACTAAGATACATAATTCTGTATATCAGTTTTTTATTTCAATGAATGGTGTTGCCTTGGGTACTAAAAATAGAAATTTCTGTTAAATACTCTCAAAATGCTACTCCAAATACAATTTTAGTCTGATTATAATATAAAGTGGCATGCAAGTAGACTATAATAAGAACATAAAGAGATTAAATCAAGGATCATCATTATATTTATTGCTGTTGAAAAGTTTCAGTTTCAATTTCCAACTGCTTCTGTACTTTTCTCTTCCTTTGCTAAAAGAACAAACCAGTAGAGCTTCAGTCTCAACAGAGACTTCTGGTTGTTTATGTTAATGATTTCAACTTTGTATACATTTACTTATTCTTGCAAAGTTTATATAAGGGTGATATAGAATTGGATATTTTGTTTATGTTGATGATTTACACATATACATTTACTTTTTCTTGCAAAGTTTATCTTTATATTAAGATGATATAGCATTGGTTATTTTTGTTTATGTTGATTATTTTTTTCTGTTGATAATTGTTTTTGTTTTGTTGATAATTTTTTTTTTATTTTGTTAACTTTGTTTTTGAAATACAATAAATAATAATGAATATATATATTATTGCTGTTCTTTTTATACGCTCGTCTTAAAACAAGACATATTGTGTTGTAGGCTTCATGTCCGTTTGTCCATTCGTGTCCAGCTCATAACTTCAATACTATTAGGCCTAGGATTATCAAACATTGTGTTGCACACAAAAAGTAGGTCATTCTGACCTTTGATTAAGATGATATGGCCTAATATGGAAACATCTTAGGTAGGTGTGTTGCGACCTATTTCAAGGTCAATGTAATCTTTAATTTCAGTGATTCTTTTTTAACTAAGTCGTAAATTTCATTATTGTAAAAATATAGTTGTATTATTATTAAAAAAAAAAGTTAAATCAAGTAAAAAGTTATTTTTTCATCATATACTATGCAATCTGTAACAAATGTTAATGATGGAGAGAAATTCAATTTCTTCCATGGGCATAATTATCAAGCACTGGTTAAGAAGAATTTTGATAGCAGAAATTTGCATGTCAAATCAGAGAGAAATGAGTTTATTGTTATGAGGTAAATGATACAGTATCTTTTGTCAGGCAGCTGTTATCTTTATCTCTTGGGAGTTGGGCAAAAGAAATGGCCTCATAATTGCTTGTGTTAAACGAGATAAAGATCTTTCAATTTGTGTAATGTTATTAAAACAAATCGAGGTTTAAAAATACATTGTATAATTAAGACTAAATTAATATTGCATAATATAATTAAAACATGTATACATTATACATGTATACATGTATTTTTTTAAATTTCAATTTTTTATATATTTGCAATGCAGTGTCATGTCTAGCTTAGAATTTTATAGTCTATAGAATAATTTATTTTTGATGTTTTATTAGAGTGAAGAATTTTTAATAATCTTTAAAATATACAATAAACAAAGCTGAAGGTGGACATTTGTTAAGCTCTAGCTAACACAACCAGTCTAGAATTATATGATGTATTATTTGTTATAATCAATACCTACATCACAAGTCTCTTAGAGATGTATACATGTACCCGGGTACATCAAACATGATGAGAAATGGAAAGATCATTAAAATTTTTGTCAATCTGGTAATCAATTAAGGTTATCTAATTTTCTTGTACTCTAACCAATTTATGATTATTGAACAATATTTGACAGGCATATCATGCTGTGGCGGGGCACTTTGTTGCTCGAAGTTTTGAGAAAATAGACAAAATGAGCTTTTGAAGTGTTTTATATGTGCATATTATAAAATTTGTAAACATCTTTTTCACAAGGTCTGTGATCTAATTATGGCATTTATGGAATTCCATTTTCACATTCTGTTTGTAATTTGAAGTCTTTTCAGTGCTCCCTGGGCATCATTCTGAAGCCAGGGATAAACATTTCCATGTCCTTGATCAACTTCATCATCAGAATCCTCACTGATAATGTCATCCAAGCGGTCATGTTGAATAATGCATATATTATGTAGTATGCATGTACAAACTACAGTCTGACACATATCCATTTCACTTTTAATGTTTAGATGCTTGAGTCTCCTAAATCGTCTTTTGAGTAGTCCAAACGAACGCTCAATAACTTGTCTTTTAGAGGAGAGCTGCATGTTGTAGCGCCGTTGTTGTTGGTTCAAATGGCCATTACCCCGGTATGGTGTTAAAAGCCACTGCTTGAGGGGATATGCTGCATCTCCTGATATGTGGTAGAGTCCATGTGCGCATTTTTGGAATCCAGCTTCCCAGAGAGCAGAGTTTCTAAGTACTTTAGCATCATGTACCCTCCCAGGCCACCCAACATTAATGTCTATCAACTGCAAATCATTCTTACAAACTGCCTGAAGTATTATTGAATGAAACTTCTTTCTATTATAATACGAATTGGCATTATGTATCGGTGCTTCTATTGGTATATGGCAACCATCAATGGCTCCAATCACACCTGGAAAATTATAAGCCCCCATTTCATCAAAGTCTCTTGCAATGTTGGGAAAATCTGCTACATCTGGCCATTTTATGCATTTGTTGAAAAAAGTATCAATCACAGCTGTTATGACCTGCTTTTTGCTATTAAGATAACAATGTTCACTTACACCAAAGCGGTCACTTAGTTCACAAATAGTTTCTTGAGATGCCAGGTACCTTAAAGTCATTAGAATTTTTTTGTCAACTGGAATTGAGGGTCTTCCACCAGAAACAACACGGGTACTTAATGCAGGATGAAGAGCAAGTTTTCTACACAAAAGTTCAAGAGTTTCTCTGTTTATCTTAAAAAAACGTTTAAATGAGTCTGGTAGGTAGTTTCTGACTGTTGTCTCATAGTATCTCTCCGACTTTATTCGGTCATCTCTGCACTGAAAATATTAAAGTATCAAATAATAGAATTAGTTTATTTAAAACACACACACACACAAAAGAAAACGACAAGAATATACCTAACCTAGTTAAAATTAGAATTTTTGCATATGTTGACCCATGGCTCAAGTCTCCTTGACACAAGGTCTACAGGGTCAATGTCCAGTAGAACTATAATTTTAGGTAGATGATTTTTGCTTAACAAAGGTCTGTGCATGTACAAGAATATTTTCTTAATAAAAATTGCAAAGATTGACTTGGATGTCCCTCCCCCCACCACAGAATAATTTTGCTATTGTTATTCAAAATCCACTGAAGAGCAGAATGGCGAAAGTGCGAATGTGATCATCTTTTCTAAACTCTGGATAATTTTTCTATATGTACATAACTATACCAAGGACAGCTTGAATTTTAATATATATATATATATATATATATATATATATA
>PRKT01000981.1:15359-57686 GCA_003671525.1 Saccostrea glomerata
TATATATATATATATATATATATATATATATATATATATATATATATATATATATATATATATATATATATATATATATATATATATATATATATATATATATATATATATATATATATATATATATATTTATATATATATGCACACAAAATGAAATTTAGTTTACTCCCTCCATATCAAATGCAGTGGAATGTACCCTTTATAGCCCTGAACCTATCAGATTGAGAGGGGGTGGGGCAACGACAAAGAAATGTTTATCAGGTCCAGTCCAACAATTTCTACCTACGTAGCTATTAAAAGCTACCTAGGTATTTAAACCTAACAAAAGTTGCTATATTTACCTACTTTATATAATTTCTGCAATTTGCGACCAAAATACCAAACGGTGCAACATTGTGAATACCGATATTTTTTTATGCGGTCACACTAATAAAGAATATGACAAAATTTTGGCCGAAAAGTGATTACTTCCCGAATTGGCAATTTTACATTAGTTTCTATGCAAAATTGATAATATACGAAGTTTTCATTTTTTGGCCAAACTTTTGTCATATTCATCATCAGTGTGACTGTATCAAGAAATTTTGTGCTCACCAAGTTGCGCAGTTCCTGCATTTGGCCACAAAATGCAAGTAAAGCAGAAAGAAGGTACAAATAGCTACTTTGAGTAGCTTTAAATACCTAGGTAGCTAGGTCTACGTAGGTAGAACTAGAAATAGTCTTTGGACTGGACCTGTTTATTATTGAGGCCAAGGGGAAAGTGTGAATACGTTTTCTAAAACCACATGCAAATGGGTTTCTTTTACCAACATATTACCACGGACGTATGTATACTAAGCTAACAATACATGGTTCTACTCACATAAAACATGTAAAAAGTTAACAACTACATTGCATTAGTATAGCTTACATTATACTTGCTCCTGAAAAGGCAAAAATATCTTCTAAATCATCGTCGTCCTCATCACTTGCGAGAAAATCATTTATCATGTTTATCGCAGCAACACTTCCTATAACAATGGCATCCATTTTCCGGCTAAAATTCACTCGTTTCAGTAAATGAACCGATTCAATATTGTCACGTGAAAAAAGTGAACCGGCTTGTTGCCCGGATGTCTCAAACAAGTGCGCCTATTGGTAATCGCGATATAACGTTGTCACAAGTGACATTGTGTCAATGTTTGTCATAGCTTATTGTACATGATTTGGTAAGAGTTATCTTTATTTGGGCGTTAGAAGTTATCGTTTATTTCATTTACGCACTATTGGTCACTGAGTTGTACCTTGTTCTATTTTTAATCAACGTATACTCGTCGAACCCGTTTGAGTAGTTTGGTCAGTTATTTATGCTGGGTGTTGTCTAGTGTTCGTCAGATGAGGTCTGGACGCCATGAGTTATACTTTACCCATGCTTAGTGATCTTGGGTGTGTGCCTTTTATGTAAACCATGCTGTGTGAACTTGGGTGTGTTCTGTTTCCCCTGCTGTGTTATCTTGGGATTCAGGGATGTTTTGTAGCGGCGTTGAGAGCAAGACCTGGGGGCCGACAGTATGATTTTTATGTGTAAAATGCCACAGCTCAGTAAGTTTTTACACTTTACAATATTTTTGTTGTTAGCTTTAAAGAGCAATATTCTATGTAAAACTGTTAGCAATATAGCGAGAATGTATATATTTACGCTCTAATTCATTTACTTGTTAAACGGCAAAAATACATGTTTTCTTTTGTAATTTGTTTGTAAAATCTAGTATTTTGAACAGATAAGTGTTTTGAACATTTTATTAGAAAACCCTATGAAAATTGTAGGTGACCAAAATTGTATGTTAAGCTTTATTCGCACCCCTACTAATGTGTTCGGAACCTTTTGTTTTTCGGTGTTCTGCAAATTATAAAACCCGATGAGTTCAGAGTAGCTCTAGCAGTGGTTCTAGCGAGAGTTAGCGAGACTTCAGCGAGATAGGGTAAATTATTCACGGAAATGTGCCTAGGAAGTGACTAGCACGTGGAGGCATGGTAAACAGAAAAGTTATGGTGCGCTTCAGTTTTCAGCACCCTAGAATAAGCTGATAATGTCTGTAGAAATGTACTTCAGTCAATCGATCTCTTTTACATTCATTCAAACTTAAAATAAGTATTCTCTATGATACAATTTTCTGCTGTTATGAATTAAAATTTCTTTTCGGACAACTATTTTTGCATGGGAACAGGGAGTCAGGGACTATATTTTTTGGCGTCAGATTAGCAAATGAGGCACCAGCATGATTTTAACTGACCAATCGGCTGAATGAGTATAGCATTATGGGTTACTACGAATACTACAGGAATTTTACGCTTGAAAAAAGGAAAATCTTATGGTAAATTAAAAGTATTTTTAAAAGTCTTATTTTCATGCCCATAATGACAAACAATTCATTTATTAAATAAACGGGGGAAGTCTAGGTTTCTGAAAGTCATACTGCAAAAGGAATTTCGTTTGTATCTATTCCTTTGTTGTACTATCGGTGAATACAATTGCCAGGTGAATTCCCTGGCCGAACACGTGATCACCAACGTTTTGTCAATTTAAATGCATATGAGATGCTGCTCGTTTTCCTTACCCTTGAGGCGCTGGTGTTCTGAACTAGACGCAAACTACATTTTATTAAACATTTTTTCCTTTTATTTTAACAACAAATTAAAAACACCCGTAACATCTTTCAAAGTTTCTTATCTTTGTATTTTGTTCGTAAGAACATTTTTTTTATTTTGCAGCCCATTAACATGATCGTAGATTGACCTGAACTACGCGTTCGAAGTAAAATGAAAACATGTATTTGGCGTAAACGTTGTTATTCATTCAACGATTGGTCAGTTGCTCGTTGTAAGATCCTCTGTGCGTATTTATAACAATAGCCATATAAGGCAAACAAAGGTTTGTCAGTGTAGATGATAATGCACATTTTTTACCAGCGAATCGGTCACTAGTGAGCTCTAATTTTCGCCGAAAAGTATAAGATATATTGTTATTTTAACACCCCCTCCTTTAGCCACCCTTTTTCTGTTGAAAATCATGAAAGTCTTTCAGAAAGGTCTGGAAACATTTATTATGGGACATGTTTTCAAAATAAACAGGCTATAGCAATATCATGTTTACAGCCAATTTTATTTATAAAACCGATTCTACCCTATACTTTTGAATAGATCAACCAAAACCACGTGTATTGAATTTAAATCACAATAACATTAGTAGGGATGATTCGGACTGGAGGATTTGTTTACGTGGTGAGGCTACATAGGATATGGTGGACCGGACGGGACACTATGGTGGACAATATGGTGGACCTTGGACGTGGTGTGATGTGGTAATCTGTCCAGTGATGACCATGATTGAATTTTTGGCCGTTTTCATGTTTATTGTATATATGTAGATAAATTTATTGTTAATTTTTATAAATCTTGTTGTTTCTTGGTACACAGGAGGTCTTCCAAAATATTATTTATTTTGGTTAGTAAATTCTATGAAGAATCCATCACAACTTGAGGTCAGTTGTGACAAAAGTATTGGATTAAATGTTATGATTGATTTAAATAGGAAGGTTTGTAAAAGTCGTGAGACGTGAAAATTTGGATTAAAGAAGGCTCCTAGTTATTCCATGGAGTGACAAACATGTTTGGAGATGCTCTAACAAAAAATGCTACAACAAGAAAGGGTCGGCGAGAATTTGGAGCTAGTTTGAAAATCATAGATTAACTCTGGGAGGTTTGAACCTGTGTATCTGAAAATAAATCTGAAAAATAAGAGGTGAGGGAAAGTTATTAATGGAAAGAGAAAATTTCATAAAGGACGAAAAGATGCATGAAGGTGTGTGGGTGTTTGGAAAAATAGAAAGGGGATCAAAGATGTGGGTTTTTTCACTACCGCAAACGATCGTTCTAGAGAAACATTTATCAGCATCAATAAACAGAATATTTTGCCAGGAACTACTATTATATCTGTCTGCTGGAAAGCATATGGCATTTTCGACCAGGAGGGACTCAATCACTTTAAGGTTAACCATTCTTTGCATTTAACCAACCATACCACTGGTGCACACACAAACACGATCGAGTCAACTTGGAGAGCACTGAAAACATTAATGCCAGTGAGCGGTACTGTAAATCTCTCGATGACACTTATTTTAACCTGTGCACGTATACGTAGGCCAAAAATTTTTAAAAGACCTAAGTTCCATTCCATAAATTTCTAGAGCTTAAAAAGTCTGTGTACAACCCCCAACTTTTCATCCCTCGACTTACTTGTGACAAACCTCAACCTACATCGCCCAAGAAACAACAAAATGTTCTATAACCTATTTTGTCACCAAATATTAGTGACAGCATGGATGATTTTGATGTAAGTAAGTAAGTAGATTTTTATTTTCATATTTCATTATAACCTAAATCATTCAATCGAAGAGAGGAGAAATTAATTGGCGATCTGTTTACATTATGCCTAACAACGGCAAGGCATCCGCTCATGCACAGTCACATGATTTTGGGGATCGGCATACTAGAAACTTTCTCAATATTTAACGTTTATTTGCTTCTAGTAGTTGTGACATTACATTCGGATCAACCCTGCTACAAAAATAATTCCATATAACTTTACTGGAGCTATGTATACAGCTGAACATGTAGGTTCTGGGTTGTGAAAAGATGCCAAAACAATCCATTTAGAAGCACATTTTATTAGATTATCATCAAAAGCATAAGTATGTAAGCTCACAATATATTTTATTAAATCATAGTTTTAAATAGCGTCAAAATATTTCCGAAAGAAGTATGACTGATTGTAATTGATAGTTACAAAATTGAAAGGCATAATATATGTTAAACAATTCTATATCAATTAATACAAAAAAAACCGATTCAAACATTTCTGAAACAAAGATATCTGCACTGAACTTTATCTATGTTGTATACTATTTGATATATCAGAATATATCTGTTTTCCAAACAAAATCTTTCAACGAATCATGTAATTTTTTTTTAAATAACTCCTCATACATGTACCAACTAATCATAGGGCAACAAAGAAAATTCATTTTATCATATGCGTGTCAGCAATCCTTAAATCATAGTGTAATTTCAAAACAAACTTCATGGATTATTATTTCTTTCTCACTAAGATATCGGTTCGTTACATGTAAAGATGCAAAATATAGCTACAGTATATACATTCATATATAAGATAAGATATAAAGTTACATTTTTAACACTTTATGAATACCATCTCAATCACCATAAATGTCCGAGTACTGCTGTATAGTTTCCAGTCTTCAAACAGTGTATATAAAATTCATATCTTTCAAGATTATTTCAAGGTTGCATTTCATCTTCTCATCCTGTTCAGCTCTATATCATTTATAAGGTAAACTAAAGCAAAAAATAAAACAATATACACAAAAGACTAATGACAAATTACATGTATGTAAAACAATTAATGGATAATTGAAATAAAATAAATCGTTTCTTATCAAATTAGACTGTAACGCATGCAGTAAATGACTTAAACATAGATACATAAATTTAGGGAGAAAGTGGGAAATATATCATTATTATACAAATATGGACTCAATGTAGGTCAATATGCATTTATAATGACCCAGGATGACAGATATTGACCGAAGATACATGTAGTATATCGACCGAGGGCGCTAGCCCGAGGTCGATATACTTCATGTATCTGAGGTCAATAGCTGTCATCCTGGGTCATTATAAATGCATATTGACCGTGCATTGAGTCCATATTTATTATATTATATAAATAATAATTTCCCAAATTTATTAGTGCAATGTATATAATCCTATTATTTACAGAGATAGTATTAACCATAAAAAAGTTGAATGTAAATGTTTCAGAATTCATTCAACATTAATCAGAGGAAATTGTTTCGGCAATAAATTTCCCATATCATAATAATGACGCAAGATATCTATCTCCGAATAACACAGAGTACCCCCTCCCCCAGACGGAGAATCGCTCTCGTTTACACTTGCAGACGAAATGCACTGACAAAATATAAATACCTATGTCTTCTAAGAATAGATACAATCTTACATGGCATGCTTGTCTATTTTTTCTTTAGTCTCCGTAATCGCGTAAACAACGTCAAAACTCTGCTCGCCGAGTGGAAAGGTCGAACTCAACCATGAAATGGTATGTGCTAATTATTCCCGAAAAATATTCACAAATATCCTAGTAATTGTTTTGTATTATCAGTCTTAGAGTTCTTCACTATATGTTTTAAATTTTTCTCACCAACAACTTGCGAACTTCCATGTTTGTCTAAAGCGAAAGTGAAAACGAGGCAGCTCGTGCGAGTCATTATTCGCTTTCAGCGGTCGTTATTAAAAAATAAGTACTTCGTGTTGACCAATCAGATTACCGGATTTCACAAAGTTATATAATATATTACAATGAAGCATTTGAGATTAGTATTATAGTCGCACTATAGACTCCACGACTGAAAACAAAATGAAAATCAAAAAGAGTGTGGTTACTTTACTATAATTTCTCAATTAATATTTTTGAAGCATAGTGTAACTGTTTTATCAATTGTTCATACAAGTTTGATTTATACTTATCTTATTTGAATTAAAAAAAAAAAAACATGTTTCCTGATTGCGTACCAAACATTTTTTTAACCTACATAGTATTTTTACTTTCCGTTAAAGGCAATATATAAGTAATAAATAGGGAGGTTCAGCTGTAAGGCAATTATCAGTCTACTACACTGTACTGTGTTTTAGTTATTTTTTTGCACTAACATGATAATGTTGTTTAATTAATACAAAGCAGTGTTCTCTTCAAAGCAAAAATCTTAAATTCATCACATCTTAAGTTTTAATTCACCAAACAATTTTCTCTCCGTAATCTATGTGCTCAGTTTTTCCTCTTTGAATAGTTTTCATAAAGGCAGATCCAGAGATCCATTGACTGAGACGTAAATATACAATCTGGTTCTTCTTTGTCTCCCGGAAGTTTGTTCAGCGTTTCATTTATCCAATCTGGAAGGAAGGCATCATCGACATCATATGCTGGTGCATCCACGTATACCATTAGCGTATCCCGAATACTGTAAACAGAAAAATATCAGTTATTAAAACCATGTAAATAGCATGTTTTAACCGGCCTTAAACATATATGTTTCAGATAGGTTGGCACGAACAGGCTTTATTACTCTCATAAATAGTTTTAGAGTTTGATAGAAATATACATTGTATATGAGCATTCTTTCATTTTTATATTTAATAAAATTATGGTTGAATGTAAGGCTAAAAGGAAAGCTGTACCGTAGAGTTCAATTCATTTAAATTTAGCTCCAAAGCAAAAATACTGAAATTGCTTAATAAACATGTGGACTACATCGCTCAAGTGTGCACCTGAGTTAGGGAAAGTCGGAATTCATTTCAGTTCCTAAAATTAAAATGCATGCATGTATAAGAAGTCTTAAATAGAGATATCTCTGAACCAAAAAAGAAAAACCTTTGAAAGTACTCTTAAAGGAATGCTTCCATATTGCTTTGCATAGCTTTAAAATATATAAAATAGATAATTCTACATTTATATAAAACTTATCTGCTATTATGGTCTCTACATGTCCCCGGGATTATGATTTGATCTACAGCACAAACCTTAACTTGCTGTTCTTGAGAAGATTTGAATAGAAACTTCCTAAATATCCCTGTGTAGAAGCTTAATTTCCTGTCGTGGTCCCATCCTATCCCCATAGATCATGATTTGAGACAGAAATGGAATCTGCGCTACCTGATGTTGCTTTTTATTCGATATGATTATTTATAGTTTTACTGTTCTTAAGAAATACATTTTAACGTCTACCCTTAAGGTAAAATGTTATGCCCTGCTACTTGTATGCACACAACTTTTACAGGTCAGGTTTGCATAGCTTAAAACTCTACTATTTGAAGATGCTTCTATTTTATAGATGAATTTTGTGTTCCTTCATGAAGTTTTTTCCTACATATAACTATAGAAGACGTTTATGTTCTGTTGCGACTCCACCCTGCATGTATCCCCGGAAGTAAGAAATGATTTGAACAAACCCTAATCTCTTCTCTTTACGAATACCTGCTTTTAATCATGATAATTTTTTTTATTGCTATTAAGAATGTGAAATTTTATTTTCAATAATATTTCCCGTTTTTCCTTTATACTGGTATTCCATGTTAAACGTTGATGCCTTTTTTTAGTTCTGTCGTAGTTAATGAGCTTATAAATTTACTAAACATGATGATAAACTTTGTAATGGATTTAACTTTCAGGTTTTATCATTTCAATCCCTCTAGTTCTTGAAAGATACATTTTACACGAATCTTGAATTTGTTCCTCCCATTTGAAGAATAACTGAAATACACATTGCGTACATGTAAGGTTGCTTTGTAGCATAATTTGGTAAAATAATAAAATTTGACTAGTGATTTTTGAGAAGTCGAAATTATGAATAAGATGCTGATGAATATGGCAGACAGACATACGGGCGTCAAACATTTTTCGATAAGAAAAACTCAAAGAAGCCTTCGGCTTAAGCCGCTACTTTACTATGAACTTTCTTAAACACTTTTCACAATTTTTGTCGATTTGAACTTCTCATTTTTGAGATACTTATAACGTACCTGTAATTAGCCATTGGAATGCCATCTCCGTCTTCAATGTCATTTTCACTTCCACTGTCAATGGTAAGGACGATGCATTCATACAAGACTTCTATCATTGTGTTGAGTCTCTCAACAGATAGTTCCTCACAAATGTTGTTCACAATCTCTTTTTGAGGACCTGTCAATTCCTGTCTGTATGTATCGGAAACTCCCTCGAACACATCCTGTAGTTAAAGTTCATGTTTGTTGAAAGTACATACTTTAGCAAAAACTTGATATAAAAATATTGAATAAAAGTCCCAGTATTTATTAAATTTCGAAATTAGTAAAAAGTCACAATTTAAATCGATTAACCTTTAATTTACGTTGTTGCAAAATATTAATGGATAGAATAGGTTGAATTTTTTTTTATTTTTTAGATACATACACCCGTTCATTCATTGTGGTGAGGAAAAAAAATCAGAAATGATCTTCGGATATGGAAAGACAGATTAAATTTTTTTATGATTAAAAAAGAATACCTTTTTGTACGTAGCTTGATTTTTGGTTTTTGTCATTGCCAGTATTATCCACAAAGACTGGACATGTTTACACTGGCAAGTCTTCCTCATCTAATTAAGAAACATTTTTTGATTGATTTAAACATAAAATATTTTGTCAATGTCGAAATAATGTACCTGTGTCAAACAGATTAACCAGAGAAATAAGAAAAGCATTTCTTTATTCATTTTCAATTTTTTTCAGAAAGGGATTCAGTACATGGTTTTAAAATTTCAAATTAATGTATATTTTTTTAAAGCTAACAATATTGTAAATTGGTTCTAAGTAGAATTTTTTTAATTAAAAATATGTTCAAGAAATAAAGTAAAACAATGTCGAGATATTGCAACTACATGTATTTGATACTTATATTTAAAAAAAAATAGCCAAGAAGTAAACGCATTTATGTAATTTAAACATTTGCAATTAAAACTTTGGATCTTTGAGAATTTTTTTGGTGCAAAAACGAGACACATTTTACTGTAAAACTGACGAGTGAAAAGAAACTGAAAAAAATTATAAAGTACTTTCATTTTTTCAATTACTTTTGAAGGCAATATAAAAGAAAATATTGATATTTTTTTATGAATAATAAATCGTTCAATCACGTTTAAACATCTAAAATGATTACAAATTTTCCAGATAGCAATCAAAAGATTTTTAAATACAGTATTTTAACTTTCATGTTTCCTTACATTCTGGGATAAAAATGTAGTTTCCATTTTAAGTGAGTGGCGCATAAAATCGTCCAGCATAGTGTTTCCTTGGCCTCCCACCGACTGTAAAAATCTAATGACGATGTCCAATTTATCCAAAGCATCACAGATATCCTGGTATCTTCTGAATTCACTGGATATCTGTTTGGCCACGGCAGTGTTCAAAGGAACCTATAAAAGATTGTCTATTATACTACATTGTTTATTCAAAAATTCTTTTACCTCTGGAATGGATTCTTCATTCATCCTTACTAACAAACACTTAAGTCGATTATGATCAGAGACATGCAGATGTTTGTATCTTTATTATGAAAAGATCAGTATATAAATTGTTTTTTAAAGTGCAAAAAGATGTGTGTACCTGCTTAATCTTTTTTCTGAGTTCTTTGAAAACATTGGCATTTGTTGATTCTGACCTATATGTCATTAGATCGAACTGAAAAGTAAATTTT
Organism: Saccostrea glomerata; assembly: GCA_003671525.1. Taxonomy (NCBI): domain Eukaryota; kingdom Metazoa; phylum Mollusca; class Bivalvia; order Ostreida; family Ostreidae; genus Saccostrea; species Saccostrea glomerata. The sequence goes on from PRKT01000981.1 coordinate 25,705, forward strand.
GATTAGAACAATACATTGATGTGAAAAAAAAAATAAATTAAAATGTTCGCAACAATTTATCATGTTTATAATAAAAATATTGTTACAAACCTCTTTTGGATGCAGATCAATAACGGATTTAGAAAACAGAAACCGATCGGATAACTGTCTTTCCAGATTTGCAAAGTTATATTCCACTTTCGTGCCTTTTCCAACTTCAAATGTATATTGGCAATTTGCCATAACCAAAGGGAGGAGATCCCGATCTGGGTGATAGCTAATAAGATGAGCGTGAGTTATTTCTCTGACTTTGACCTTTGGAAGTTTACCAAATCTATAAGATAAAAAGAGGAGAAAAACATATTTCTTTTTTAAATCAAGAATATAAATATATTTTATAGCATTGTATATGCACAATAAATTAAGTAAGTATATTTTAAAGTTGCAACGTTTCTTCATTCAGAAATCTAAAACAATGCAAGAGGTATCAAAAATATATATTTCTTATGTACTTTTGATAAACAGAGACGTTTTGACAAAGGATGCTTTGTGGCAAGTTTGGTTGAAATTGGCCAAGCGGTTCTTGGAAAAAAGTCGAAAATGTGAAAAGTTTATAGACAGACGGACAGACGGACGGACGCCGGACAAAATGTGATCAGAAAAGCTCACTTGAGCCTTCGGCTCAGGTGAGCTAAAAACAACAAAAATTGTTATTCCTTTCACCAATTTCATAACAATTTACAACTTAAAGATTTTTTCTTTATTTTTTTTTTTAGAAAAACATAAAAAAAGATATAAGGATAATATTTTTTTTCAGGATATGGTGCTGCTTAAAAGTCCGATCTCAATGGAAAATTTCGTACACCTCTCTTTTTTATAAGCTGAAATTACGGATAATTTACTATTTACTTCTGAAATCAAAATAAATCAATTAACATTGAACGGACCATTGTATTTAACAAAGATTTTATGGCCAAATTGCCATCAATACTAAATTTAAAAATATTCGGTTGCCCTGTCACGACTGACTGACTAAAATTGACTCGACTAAAATTTTTAGCTAAATTCCAGGACAAAGTTTCTTTTCCTTTTTTTTCCTCTTAAACCGTGAAAAAATTCCCAACCACCTACCGATTCATTAATTTTACCCTGTGTCGGAAGAGGGCTAACATACATTATTTTAAAATGGCCTTATTGTGATTTGAAAAATATATGTGAATGTTTCTTTCCTGAAAAATTAAACATATTATTTTCAAGTGAAGAAAACATATCAAATAATTTATAAATAAAGGTATATTTTTCAGCTTAAAGAGAGAAAAGGTTTTGAAAAACAACAGCATCATAACTGATCGTTTTTATGCGTTTCCCAAATGTGTTACCGTAACTTACTCTATATCTTTTTTTCTGCAATATTCTTCCAAAAACGTGTTTTGTTTTTTCAACAAAAAATACAATAATCCATAGGAACACAGTCCCTGCTCTCTACAAGTAGGCAAGAAGAGAGACACTGGGTCTTCTTTTACTAGATCCTTTCCATAGTATTTCTCTGAAATTTGTCTATTCCCCTCCAAGGTCTGAAAGCCTTCAATGCATATCAATAAAATGTGTTGGAATCATTGAATTTTTTTTTTTGATAAATTTTTAGCTGACACTTTCAAGAAACAATTTTTATGTTTATTATCATTATAACTATATAGCTATTTTCTTCTATACTTTTTAAAACAAAATTGTTATTAATCATTTTAGATTTAAAAAAATTCCCAATGGTGACCTTTGAAGCTCACTTTTTTAGTTATGATACCTTAATGATTATCTAAAATATTTTATGATAGATATTTTCAAGAATTTTATATAGAATTTATTATAAAAAGAACGTACGGAATTTTCCTAGCTGTCCTCTAATACAACGCCAAGCTTCAATAAAATCTGTAACCAACTGATCGATCTCCATCCACTTTGATTCTGTTTCTACCATGACCTCTTCGTCTATTTCGGAAGCATCGTTTTCTAAATTATAAATTTATGAACTTAGAGAGTCTCCTATGAGTTCGCCTCGAATATGAGACATTTCATATATTGCACTTAGATAAGAAATATGTATTACTTTTAAACTATACTTTTATGTCTTTTAAACTTGTTGTTTATGAATATCAGGCTAAAACACTTAAATCATGCAACAGTCTAAGCACGTAAACGTTTTTATAATAACGATCCATTTACTTATGTAGCACTATACCCTTATTGCCTCCATATCAGGTTTATATCTCGAATTTTAATCGATACGCAAGACCATGCTCCACGTAGGAACAATTTTAAAAATGAAGCAGGCTATTGACAAACAAGTTGATAAAACAAGTATATCAACAGTATGAGCCGGTTAATAGAGAATGCATGCTCTTCAGTGGTTTCTTATTCTACCTCTAAAATATTTAGCTTTGTTCAAGATTTGTTTGGTTCCGTGGACATTTGAGCTCAATAACAGTTCATTTTTTTTTTTATTTCATGTATAAGATAGGCGCTTAAATTATCAGATGAGCCTTTGATGGGCAACAACAGAAAAAGACATAATCAAGTTTAAAGCTCATGTCCGATTCTCCATCTGAGCTGTGGATCCGCTTCATTTAATGAAGAAAATTGATTAACAAACAAGTACATGTATGTAGACGAAAATAAAACTTGAATTTAATTGTATTTGATTGTAAGTAATGGAGATCAAAAACATATCTCTCTAATATCTAAAGATACATTTAATTTGGTTGAGTATTTGACCAGATGGATATACATGTAGATAAGAAATTAAATCATAATCCTGTATATTGGAAATATTGACTGATACAGAATTTGTCCCTCCTCATCAATGCAGATTTTAACGTCATTCTATAAAACATTATTTTAACATCAATCGTGCATTGAATTATAAGTTTTGTATAAACACTCTTCATGAAAAGAATTACCTCTGTAAGAGTCAATCACATATTGCATCGATAAATCAGACGCCTCACTTCTGTCTAGTTTTCTGGCAAATTTGTGTATCAGAACTTTCTGAAGCTTCAAGATGCTTGGTATCAGACGAATTACTCGAACATTGTGTTCCTAAAAAATAGTCTTTAAAGTTAACATTTTAAAAACTGACTTCTTAGTTTTAGAACTTTCATATATCAATAAAAGCTCAAATGACTCAGACAAGTTTTGTTTTTATATTATCAATTTAGAATAGACGTAAACGATAATATTAAACGCTGTCAATCCAATGTCTTATTTTTTTTAAATCTTAATATTATTCATGTATAAGTTCATATAATATAACCTATCAAATCAGAATTGAGGTATTTAACAGAAGCTGTTAAATGTTTTTCTTCATTTGAACTGTATAATACCAAAAATAATATAAGAATAATATTTTCGTAATTTTTATTTGACGAATGGAAGTCACGTGATATTCTCCCTTCTGTTATAATGACACAAAACAGCTTCCGCGTTTTCTGATCTCGCAGGAAACGCAGTTTTGCTGCATCAAAGTTTCGTAGAACTGGATGTCATAATATGAGAAACATGTTTTACCATTGTAAAATAATGAAAGTCGAATCAGTTCAGTTGGGACCCTGTGAGATTTTTTTTTACTTCGAGTAAATATCGCTATTGTGAACTTCAGTAAAGGTCGATATGTGGTTATAAGGACTCAAGTGAAATTAAAATCAGTAACATAAATGATAGGGTCCTTGTAGGCCCTGGCTCTTAAACATTCGAACATAAACATTTAGGAAATATACAGAGAAGACGCGCCGTAAGCATTTTCAGGTTCAAACTTGGGGTTCAAACATGCGGAAAATGTACTTGTTACTGATGAACCTCATACCTCTTCCAAAAATGCTCGTAGTACAGCATGTTCATTTGCTGGGATTTGCATCATAAAGGTTTTAGACAAATGGTCCATAGATATCTGGGATCTATATCTCCAAACGGCTGGATTATTTTGTAGTTCGTGTACCGAGATATCTTCATTGGCTGTTTCAGTTTCGTAAAGAAGAGTAAGTAAAGGATCGGCTCCTGTAAATAATTGATGAAGTTCATCATTAATTGTCTTCTCTTGAACATTTATGCAAAAAATAAAACATAATTTTTACACATTATATCATTCTATATCGTTTTCTAAAGTCATCTGATAAACAAATTTTAGCATAATTACCTAATCGTTTATCTTCTACAAGCTCTTTACCCAGGGTCTTCAATTCAGACTCTAAGTCCTTTAGGGGAATAAACAAAGAATTAGAAGATTTCAAAAAAAAAATTCTCATTTAGGAGACAAGTTTGATTATAAGGTTTTTTATATTGTTTAATTTTATTTTATCATTTTAGAATTTTCATCTATACTCCCATTATTCAAACATAATTTCTTTTTCTATAAATACGTGAAAAAACACATCATATTAGCTATAGGTAAGAATTAAAGCATTATGTTCGTAATTTGTAGATCTTATAATGTGAGGGGTTAATGGACAACTGAAGTCATATATCTCTGTTGAAAACTTCCATACAATCATGTACCTCTACATATTGGTATTATAAAAGAACAAAAATGTCAGAATTAGCTAATAGACCAAATAATTTCGCATTTTTCACTCCATATGTTGAAAGTTCAGCACATAACTTAAATCCACCATTCAGTGATCAATTGTCAATCAAACAGATGATAAAATGAGACATTAATATTATGTCTAAAAAGATTAAAAACTTACATGTACATGTAGTACTCATATAAAAGGCACAAAACTCCAAAACCGTATATCACAATATATTGATTGCTAACTACAAAGTCCTTTGTATTTATTAAAAATTAGACCAATGACTCAAAAGTATATACATGTATTGGGAAACAAGCCATTTCATCTTCTAAGGATGTAAAAAAGGAAGGATTTTTATATTTGTAGATACTTTTAAAAATGGGTCGCCCGAATGTCTTATTCGTTATAGCGTCTGCTCTAAAGTAGAGAAGAGAGGGGTTGAAATAACGTCGCTAGCTAGAATCCCACTTTGGGACGTACAGACCGGTCCTTCGCATGAGACCATATTAACCGAGGTTCTGTGTCGCAGTAGGTGCTACCACGAAAAAGATCCCTCCCTGCTCAATGGCAATGTGAGTGGCATATAAGACAAAATTTGCATCTCTATACAGGCAAGTGATGGCGTCTACATATGAGTGAAAAAATCTCGAGATGGACATTAAACAATGTACAATCAATCGTTTAAAAATATTCGTAACAGAAATGTAAATATGCGAAAGATACCATTATCATTATAGAAATTTCTATATCCTCTTTTAAATTGTTCTGCTCTTAAGATTTAGTTCCTTCTCATATTTTTTATGATTACAAATTAATGCTAAGATTTTTTATATCCTGATGGAAAAACTTGATCAAAGTGACATATGGTCTCTGAAATGCATAAAAGTTTGAAACATTCATGTTGCCAAACTTTCTGAAGCTTTTATGAAATTTACCTTTAAAACAGGAGAGAAAAACTCATCGGCAAATTCTCTTTCCCAGCACCTTCGGTCCTTCTTGTTTTTTAGTGCACTTAAACAACTCTGTAAATGTTGACTTTTGCCTTTTGAAATAAAAAGTTCTTAAATCTTTATCAGGCATAGTGATATATTTTGAATGCAAAAAAGTTTTAAAAACGATAAGTAATTGCTTTTTTCAGCTATTATCAATTTTTTAAAAACGATTTACGAATACAAATTATATCTGTATACAAACTTTCATGTTTTTCTGTAAAACTTGTACATATTCTGTGCAACAGAAGGTACACGTCGTCTTCGCTACTTCCAGTAGCTTTCTGTATTATCGTCAAGTCTTTTTTGATGTGGTCCATTATGAAGGGTAGGACGGCAGATATTTCTATCCTTGGTTTAATGATAGCATTAACAATCTGAAAATTAATAATAAAGAATGATTGCACTCAGTGTACAGAACGTGGTCCCCGGTAAATTACGCAAAAAGAACTTATAGAAAGTAGCCTAATGAGATTATCAAAACAATTCTTCTAGGTCTTAATAGCAACTTTGCAAAATTACAGGAATTAAAAGCAAGTAAAAATATAGAACGAAGCTGTATTTTGTACGAGGGGTCACTGCAATTCACGAATCTCCGTTATTCAGAGTTATTCCGATCTTTAAAGCTGGAATAAATAGTGAGCGTATTCTTGTCCAATTTCTCAAAAGGATGGAGTTGTTGAACTGTTGGAAATAAAACATATTTAAACTTAAGGAGAATTTTGGGCAGGCCTACGCTCTGGGTAAACATTTTTAAAAAAAAGTTCAAAACGCCGACCGCTTTCTTCGCTATTTACGGGTATTTACATGTCATTGACCTCATTGAATTGTGACCTGTTTAGTATTCCAATATATCACGTGATTTATAGACTCAGATAACTTTGTGAGAACAAAAAAATCAATAAATCACATGGCTGTAGCTCCGATTGATAACATTAGGCCTTTCAACTAATTTTTCAAGTTGCGCATATGATGAACAAGAGGCCCAGGGGCCAAAGCGCTCACCTGAGCACATCAGCTAGGAAAAAGCACATATCAGATCAGAACAGAAAGTTTACTGAGGTTGGGGGGAGTTGAATTTTAACCCCCAAGGGGATCATGATTTAAACGAACTAGAATCTACACTACCTGAGGATGATTCCATATAAATATTTCTAATCATGGCTTTGAAGTACTTCAGAAGAAGATTTTAAAATGTTTCCCTATATATTCCTTTGTAAGACTGATTTGTTGGACCTGAAGGTGAAAATGTTGCCCGAGGCCGCAGGCCAAGGGCAACATTTTCACCTTCAGGTCCAACAAATCATATGTTGCCCGAACCCCAGTTTATAAATGTTTTGTTATACCCTTCACTGCTCACTTAGATTGATCAATTTAATCAATACACGCTATATGAATTATTTTATATGGAAAATTATGGCTTCTTCAGTAAATATAAAACATGAAGATGAGAAAGAACAAAAACAATTTTATATATATTGTACATGTATCACAAAAATTATTTATCGCAAAACATACTCTTCCCTTCGTCCTTACCTTGTTAGCAACAACTCTTGTAGCTCTTGACTTCGGCTATTTTCGCGTCGCCGATATTGAACGATGATTAATTACTTGTGACGTAACAGACGAGTGACGTTGCGGTCTAACAATTCTTATGTAAGACCGGTCAATAGTGAAATTGTTAGACCGATGTAATAAACAGTTCTTTTGTTTGACTTTTTATAAGTAATAAATATATAGAATGATATTTATAAGGGTATAACAAACAAAAGTGTTGACCAAACGAAGGAGAATGTCTTCACTCTACCTTGAATAACAAGGTCAAATGAATGGGGAACAGACTACATTCAATATTTTAAACTCTCTTTGACATATTATGAAGAAGAAAATTTAATGCCATGTTTTTTGGTGTGCGCGCTTTTTCGCTTCCTATATAAATATGTTTATTTTTGCAAGTAAATGCAACAATTTGATATGAATCTTAAAAAAAAAGAAAAAAGTTGATCCCATTTAAATATGATTCTTTTAATAAAAAATATTCTCTATCTACATAACAGGGTATAAGGAGTATAATTTCATAAAAAGAATAAGATTTACAAGTGCCTGTGTGTTTTGAGCTACTTTTAATAAATAAAAAAGTGGAAAAGTCTAAAATATATATAACATTGATTTTAATAATATTTCATTACAGTCATATGAAGGATATGGAAATAACGAACAGTATTCAATCTCAACGTCCATTAAACAATATACAAAATAAGAGCAGAGCAAACACGGACCTCCAAAACATCAGAGGTGGGATCAGGTGCCATGGAGGAGTGAGCATCCCCTGCCGACCGGTCACATCCGCCGTGTGCTCGTTGTCATGATCAGGAAATAACGGAAAAAATCCGTCGTCAATTCAGTGTATAAATAATGGACTAACAATTGGTATGAAAAACGTCAGTCAGCATTTGACTCAATGATAAATTGTATTTGCTGACAAGGTCATTGTATCGACCATAGAATTTACGAAATGATGACTTTAAACGAGACTGTTGATATTCTTGTTTCATCAACTTGCTTGTCAAGAATTTACCTCGTTTAAGAAATTGTTCATATTTTATTATCTAATATTTATATTGATGCAGTTTGTCTTTGAGTTATGATATACAAAATTTAATAATAATCACATTCTGGATATACACAGTATAGTTTAAAAAAAAATTTGAGTTCTAAACATGATAATTAAATCATTGAAATCCAGTCATGTGCAACTCATCCGTGCATACACGAGACACATCACTTGGCACTTTTGTTGATTTAATCCTGTGCAGGTTTGTAACCAATCATTGTTCTGGCACATTTGACTTATCATACCAGATGGTACATGGCATGGTACATGTTCTCAAACATTGTCCATAGGATTTGGTGTAAAAGGCAGACCCCTATTCACATTTGAGAAGTTGATAGGCTATATACAAAACCTGTGGGGAAAAATGAAAAAAAAAATCTCTTAGAAAATCTTTTGATCACTGACAATGCTGTAATCCTGAATTAACTCGAGTAAATAAATCTTTTAAGAGTTATAACGAACTTTTTAAAAATACATAATTATGGAGATCATTAACGGGAACATCTAGATTTATTAAGTTGTTGATAGGCCTAAACCTGTAAACGGCCTTCACGATGCATTTATTATTTATCAGTTTATATCAATTCAGCATAGATCTGAAATTGGTCGTTGTTTAAATATTGGTATATAAATTGTGTCCTTATTTTGTAAAATAAATAAGAATAATTATAATCATGTACATGTACTACCGTAAAATATAATCGACAGCATTCAGGAGATGTCACGTCTTGGTCAGCTGATGTCTGCAATTAAAACGTTTCCATCGACTCCACAGCGTTAAGTTATAACTTCCGAAGTAGTCAATCGAGATCATTTCGTCAAGAAAAGCTTGGATAAGTGATTGATTTTTTCTAATTTGTTGTTATTTCCTTCAAGAATGCAAAAAATCATGATGCGACAACATTGATTTCATTACAGGAAGTCTCTTTCTATACATCCCGGTGAGGGCGCTGCAATCGCAATAAGATAGTGATTGTGACGTCATGAATCGGTAGTCCCTTCGATTTAGGTCTATGTCCGAATATAAATGTGACACAATTAAAACCCAACTCGGACACGCGAAACATTCCGGAATTAACATCCACAAGAGAGTTTTTTAAATTACCTTAAATAAAACTAAAGCGCCATTTTCAATGAACATTTTTGCAAGTAATGTACCAAACTGAAAACAAAATATCGGTTAGGTGTAAAATTATTAAGATTTGAATTAATTAGATGAAGTTAGAGGGGTCCGAAAAAGGGACCACGGCACTATGCTTAAGGGGAAACATTCTTTTGTGCCTTAATTTCACAGTGCTACTATGCTTATAAACTATTCCTACAAATTTCAAACAGTTCTATCGGGAAGTTTCACGAAGTCTGTTTTGATGTCTTATAAAAACAGATTTTACGCACTATTTACCCTATGTATAATCTCTGAATGTGTATAATCTGATGTTTCAATGTACAGGAACAAATATGCCTTTAATTCGTGATGAACACGTAATTCATATGGTTTTCAAAATACAAATTATGTTAATTTGTATGTGTAATCACGGATTAATATTCCATTTTCAAATATTTTGGCGTTTTTCAGTTCTGTTTTGTAAATCTTTGATATTTATACAAAATCTTTAAAATCATTATCAATGCAAAACATTTTGATTTCTAAACCTGCTTCTAATTGTCTTTAAACATAATTTTTTTTGCCTTTTTGGATGTTCACAATTTCAGTTATTTTCAAAGGGATTATTTAGAAAACGGTTGTACCATCATCGAAAATCTTATACAGATGTATGATAAGTTGCCTAAGTCTCTTTTGGGTAAACACGTGTAAGTAACAAAACTTCGAAACAAAATAAAAGAAAAATTTATATATTATTCAGTTACGTATCTTTTGTCCTTCACAAGTAAACTTTAGTCAAATTCTTATTGGAAACATTCTAAATAAAGGATAAATTATAAAATTATAGTTTGATCTTTCAATCATAAAACTAAGGATATTTTGGATGCAATTTAAATATGAAGATACTTTTTCATTTTTTCTCTGGATGTTACCTCTGGATTTTGACTTGATGCTATGTAGAGAGATGAATGCAAAATAAATCGAAGAATGGAACAGTTCACAGAGGACAGCTCGCGCTGAGCTGTAGGTACATCTTCTCTAGATTCAGCTCGTCCGAAAGTATGTCCCATAAACTGTTCGTCAAATCTGAAAATTAATTTGGTAAATTATCGAGAAGTAAGACTTGAACATTATTAATGATTATAAATCAAATTAGTTTTATATACGCTAATGCCCAATTCTTCAACAAATATTACGATGATCGTTCTTTTATACAAAAAGTCTAATCTAATTAATTTTGTTTGAGTTTTATTTAAAGGGGTGGGAAATAAGCACCTCCTTCAAATTTACATGGTCTTAGAACCTCTGTCATTCATCTGAAATTAAGCCTGGGATTGGATACTCTGATTTGATTGACATTTAGTTTGCTACTGTTGTGTATATCTTGTGTACCTTGTCTGGAGATCGTACCGACCGTCGAATTAACTTTCAGGCTTTTGATGCCTACCGCACATGCCAACGTGATAAAGAAGCAATCAAATCGCTCTTTTCTTTTTTTTTTAATTCATAAGAATATGCTTAAATATAATCAATCTATCAAACAATTAAATAAATGACAAGAAAAATCATGGCTATATAATACATATTATAAATTTAATTTTAAAAGGGAGGATTTCATATCACGATTACAATCGATAATTCTAATTTCCATGTCAAAACATGAGTTAACGTACATTTACTCCTCCATTAATGAACAAAATAAACCGACCTGCGTTTGAAGCTAGTATCATGGAATTTATTAAAATTATTTTTTAAAACAAGTATGACAACATTGTTACATTGTTCATGAGTCAAGCGAATTTATATTTATAAGACAAACCTGTACGTGTCGCTTTTCTTCGAGACATGGTGACGAAGTTACGGTATAATAATAAGTTTTAGAAGAGAAATTACTCGGAATAAAACATCTTGCTTTGTATTTAATGTTTGAAATTAATAATGAATCCCGAAAGAAAGTAAAAACGATGCAGATGATTCTTTTCCCGTTTCATAGCTGTCGGTGAATCAACCCCGGTCCGAGGCTCTGGCCATTTTTACCGACCATGCGTTATCATGGAAAAAGCAAGTAGGGTTCATCATATATAAAAAGATATTTATTTGGACAATAATATTTCTACTTCAACATTTTATTCTCAAAACATTGTTTCTAAGTTTCATTGTTATTTACCGAGAGACTGTTTTATGATTCACTTTCTTCTTTCGTTTTGCGTAGACGACGTGTAATTTGAATTACTTCCCTTTTTGTCGACAGATTACAATGGCAGATTTTGGTGCTAAATGTATTTTTGTTATAACTCTTCATTAAGAAACACACTGTATATAAAAAATGCTGAATTAAAAAAATATCAATTATTTTTAAAAAGAAGTTGAGAAGGATTCTGTCTGCAACAAAAAATGCTTTATTTCACATTTCGATTCATGAGCTAAACATAAATAAAAAACGGCCTCGGTTTACAAAGTCGTAGGAAAACGCATACAGGTAATACACTCAGGGGCTCAGGTAACATCCTGTGTATAAAGGTAGTATACACAAGCCAGCATCGTTCCCTCAGGGCTTCTCAGCCGCTTCGATTAAGCTCCACCCCACACCAAACTTACCTGAGGAAAACCGTACGGTTGAAAACCTCAGCCTTTAAAATGTACTTCAATTTGAAGCATATATAATTTCAACATTTAGTATTATTAATTATATTTACAATATACACTGTACATGTACATTGTAATGCGCCTAATTTATAACAGAAAAGATATTACAAAACATCATGTGAAAAAGCCTATTGCGAGACGTGTTTCATGTACAGTATAATTATGTTCAACAATATTGCGAGGAAGGCTGTTCCGATATATATGTACGACGAAGTGTTTTCAGGAAAAATTTTATAGATGACGAATCCAGGCTTTGCATCAATAGCGGTTTTACATTCAAAATGTAATTTTGATAAAAAGTCACACACCAACACAATAAAACATTAAGCTTTTGCTTAATTTTTTTTCAAAATTACATATCAGCAAGTCCAAAGTAAATTTGGATTTATAGACTTTTGTGAAAAAGCTAAGCTATGTCTATGTAGAAACGATATATCCTTGTAAGCCTGAGATAAAAAATACCACAGAGTCTGGTACATTTCATATCTGGATATTTTACTTGCATAATACGTCAATGGTAATCTAACAACCAAGCTCTATCGTAAGCTTCCTTTACTTATGTAGCAATATACCTTCATCGCCTGCATACGGAGTTTATGATCTCAGTTGATTTCATACACAAGATGAATGATGTATTCTGTACGTATAAACAATTTCGAAAAAGTGGTACATTATTGGCAAAAGTTGATGGAACAAGAATATCAGCAGTCTCGTTTAAAGTAGTCATTATTCCGTAAGTTCTATGGTCGATAACATCACCTTGTCATCATATACTATTTATCATTGAGTCAAATGCTGACTGACGTTTTTCATTCTAATTGTGGGTCCATTTTTTGTACACTGAATTTACAACGGATTTTTCCGAAATATTCCGACCATGACAAGAAGCACACGGCCTTTGTGTTCGGTCGGCAGGGGATGCTCACTCCTCAATGGCACCTGATCCCACCTCTGATGTTTTGGAGGTCCGTGTTTGCTCTGCTCCTATTTATTACTGTTTTATGGACTTTGATATTGAATACTGTTCCTTATCTCCATATCCTTCATTGTCACTGTTACATTGGATAGTTTGTGTGGTTACAATTAGGCATAAGTCGAGATTCTTTAACTCCATTACATTGCACCAATTAAATTGAAAACATTATCTTTATATTTTTTATTTATCAAACTAGATGTGTAGAAATATAAAAACATCAATGTGAGTTTTGTAGTTTGGAAGAAAAAATAAATTACACTAAGATATTTGCTTGATAAGAACATAATCTTTCCTTTAATGTAGCAGTTTTTATTTTTTCAATAAACATACTTACTCTTGTACATCGATTTTTACATTGCCTTCTTCTAATACGTTGTAGGCTTGCCCTCCAATCTTTGCACCACATTCAGAACAAGTTGTCTGACCTGGAACTGGCCTTCCACACTAGGAGGAAAGAACAAGTTATAAAACATATCGCTGTATATAATGGGGGGGGGGGGGTTCTTGTTTCGTGGGGATTTGATGTCATGGATAAAGCATTGTTGAGTACATGTGGTTGTGTATGTAACATTTGCCATTCCAAGATGGGAATGAATTCGTGGCTCTCCTCAAATATACCTCGAAAACAACGATAATTAAACCCGAAAAAGATGTTTTGGTACATATTGTTAAAATTCTCTTAATAATGGCAAATGGCTCCAATGGCTTAGCAATAAAGTATAGCTTAAAGTTTAGTTGGAACATAATACCTATAGATTCCGAAGAAACCCTGAATTTTTGTACTTTGGTATCGAATTGAACTTTTTGAAGTGTTAAGAATAGGGTCAAAAGTCAAAAAAGTTATGCTGATAAAGGGCATTCTTATATCCTCTGTTTCCTTTTGCTGTGTTTCTAGCTTATCTATGACGACATACACAAATACATATTTACACACACTCCCCTCCTTCTCTCTCTCACTCAAATCCACAGACACCTACACATCTCTCATACACACCCTTACCCCTACCATCTCCCGTACACACACATTTAAATTTTGCATACATGTTTATTTGTATAAATATATATTATTACTGGGGATGTCAACGAGTACCCGGTTAACCGGGTATTAACCGGGTACTCGATCGAACGTCCGAGTATCGAATACTTAAATCGGTACTCGGTTACTCGGATGTTTATTTTTAAATATTTCCAAGCTTATTTATTAATGCATTAAAACATCGGTTTTAAAACGTAAAATATTCATTGCACTTGTACATACAGTAATTAGGGTTTCCCATGCCTCTAAATGACTGTTATCGCCTGTGGCAGTGTTTATACAGTAATTATCGTGACGAAACACCTGATGTACCTACCCGAGCTTTTCTCACCTTCGACTGTCGTCTTCCCTTATATTTAGTTTGCTTTAATTATTTGTTTTCATTGAACATCGTTTAAGGTCCATTATATTTAAACAAATTAAATAATTTTGTCAATTCTCCAAGAAGCCGTAAATTCTCGGGAAAGAGACAGACGATATTGCACGTGCGATTGTTGATTTGGATGCATTTGATTACATGCCAATTAATGCAAATGCTTTAAAAATCTTATATCCATCGTTGCTCTAAACTACAACATACCGTATCGTAATTCTATGAAATCTATGATCAAAAAGTGTACGAAGATCGATCGTATAAATCCGCCCTGTTATAGGATAACTTGATCAAGTTTATACCGTACATATAGCTCAGACAACTTATCACTTGGACATCAAACGCACCAAAGAGTTACATTACAATTACGGACAGATTATTTTTTAAACAAAAACACTGTGAACCATTTCTGATTTTATTTCTCGTATTTATCTGATAAATAAATTGAACTTTAAAAAATGTTAGATTAAATTTCGTCCGTTACAAAGTGGTCATAATTACGCATTTGCAGGTAACCTCCCATCGGTTTTATTTCTACAAGAGATTACAATGTTTTACAGTTATCAATTAACTTGTTCATATTTATTTACACTTTTACCGAGTACCCGGGTACTCGATCGGAAAAACGTCCGAGTAACCGAGTATCAAAAATTTACCGATTTGACATCCCTAATAATTACGTTATTAAATTTATACACAATGCTCTTTTAATTTGTGTGTTTAGTCATTATAATACATTGTACAAATTGAACAGTTTAATACTTGATATTAAGTCATCATTTCATTTTATCTATTTTACGTTGACAATACAACTGTACATACTGAACAATAAGCATTGTACTAATGGGTTTTATGTGTATTGATATCTATATTTTATATACAATGCTTCATGGAACTCTTATTTGAAAATGAGTTCCATTGTATAAATAATCCGTTACTGTAAGTACAATTCTATTTCATACACATTTGGACACGCCAGATTCAAGGCAAAATACTACCTTCTCTTGAATAAGTTATAGACAGAAATATCAATTTAACAAAGAGAATCATTCATTTGACAAATCAATTGTTACAGATGCATCAGGCGACTGTTAAATTTAAAAGTGAAAGAAAACAGTATTTAAATGGATAGTTACATAAAGAATTTCAATTGATTGTTTGTATTTAACTGGATTTGTCTCATATTAGTATAAACCTATATATAAATTGATTATGCCTTGGACAAGTAACATACATTAGAAATGAATAGAAAAATTAATACATCGTAAATTAGTATTAAAATTGTAATAAAACAGATGATAAGCTTTATTTCTCTGTCTATATTTGCTTTTTTATTAGAATCAGTGAGTTGTATATGGACACAATTTAATTGAATATCTGGTTATCGTAAATACTTACATTTCCAACAAGATAATAATGTCCATTTGGGCATTCTGAAATATTTGTAAAAAAATGATAGCTGAAATCAAATTTCTAAGATTTATAACAATGTGTTCATTTAATGACACGTTTTGCCTTTTTATCAATATGGTTTGCTTAAAATGATGTAAAATCACAAATGCTGTCAACATAACATATTCTAAACAATCTGTTTCAAGAAAAATAGAAATAGGGTTCTTATTCCAATATTGGATGGGTAAATAGATCCTGCTTTTTTATATCGCAATTTCTTAAGTTCAAATGCCACGCAAACTTTTTATTTTATAGATCTTTGAGTCATCCTTTTTAAACAATGGTTCCAGCATTGAGAGGTCGAGCTCTTAATCATTTTATATAATTTTTTTTGTATTTTTTCAAAGAAAATGAATCAAATTATTTATATCCAAATAAGTTGTTTTCGAGTTAAAAGTTTGGTGTAAATGAGTGCATCTTATGAATAGCTAATAAATATTATGTAGAGGAGGATTGGTAAGACATTTAAATTTTTTTAATAAAAAATTATTTATGAAAATAAAACTTATTATTTGTGAATGTTTTTATAATTATGGTTAAAAACACCATAAAACTAGTCACAACTGAGGACAACATGTTTTTCAATCATATTTTTAAAAGAAATTGAAACGAAATTGAGAAATTTTAAAGAAATTAATTTTTTTTTATTATTTGGACCTAACCCAATCAGAAATAAACTGATCCGGATAAAAATTAACACAAAATTAATGAAATGCTAATTTATTACCTCTTCATGTATTTACAATGAAGAAATCTATTTTATTGTCAAGTTAAATAATGTTTTCACCCTCATTACACTTAATCAGACTAGTATTCTTGGGAAAATGCTATTTATTTCCAATAATTGTACAATTATGGTTGGGATCAATTTGATTTTGATCGGGATTGGCCAAAATTAAAAAAATAATTTCTCTAAAATTTGGCCATTTCGTTTCAATTTCTTTTATGAATATGATTAATGAACATGTTCTGCCCAGTTGTGACTGGTTTAAGACGATTTTAACTACAAGTGTAAAAAATATTCACAATTTATGTGTTTTATTTCATAATATTTTTTTAATTCAAACTTTTTAATATCTTTACGGTTTTTCTTTACATATTTTATTAGGTATTCATGTGATGTACTCATTTACAGCAAAATTTTTACAAAAAAGCATCCAATTTGAATGTAAATTATTTTTTTTTTCATTTTCTTTGAAAAAATGCAAAAAAAATCATATAAAATAATTGAGAGCTTATGTCGGCCTTTCAATGCTGAAACCATTGTTTAAAAAGGTTGACTCAGAGATCTATAAAATAAAAAGTTGATGTGGCATTCCTCCTTAAGATACGTGTACAGTATACGAGTTTCATATAATTTTGAGGTTTTTAATGAAAACTGTAGAAAAGTATTATAAAAATGTAAGCTTTCTTCATCTAAGACAAAGAAATCTATCATTATCACCTACAAATTCTGAGAAAGTTTGAATTTATATATACTATAAACTATTATAAACTATTATCTAAATAAATTTTATTGAATATAGCTTAAGGGTTTTATTTATGACTTAATCTAAATTAAAATTTTCACATAATGCTTTATATTGTAATTGTTTCTTGGATTTACTATAAATTGGAAATTCCCCATAATCTGTATCATTTTTTAGAGCTTCACGAATTTCATCCAAATCTACTGCGTCCATTGTAGGAAGGAAACATTTCTAAAAGATAATAAAAAAGATATATAAATCATGATTTCAGTTTAAATTTTAAATATAACCAAAATTAACCAGTCGTTCCAATTATTAGAAAAAGAAAAAAAATGTTAGACGTTTGAACGGTTTCTATTGTTTCTATTGTCAGCAAATACAATTTATCATTGAGTCAAATGCTGACTGATGTTTTTCATACCAACTGTTAGTCCATTATTTATACACTGAATTGACGACGGGTTTTCCCGTTTTTGCACGATCATGATAATGATCACACAGCGGGTGTGAACGGTCAGCAGGGGATTCTCACTCTTACATGGCACTTGATCCCACCTCTGATGTTTCGGAGGTCCGTGTTTGCTCTGCTTTTGTTTTGTATAGTTTTATGGACTTTGAGATTGAATACTATTCGTTATCTCCATACCCTTCTTACACCATTGGGTTTTTAATTTTGCATTTAAAATTTTTTTTTTAGGAATCAAACTAAGCAAGGACTACATAATACTTTATATAATAATTAAATGCTTAACAATCCTAAGTTCAAAATACATTAAAGATTTGTTGTGCATTTAAGCTGAGTTAACATTATCATTACCTCTAAGGTATCGGCCTTTTCAATAATTGTTATAAATGGTTCCAAAAGAGTCCCTTCACACGATCCTTTCGTGATAGAAAAGAAAACATGATAAAGTAGGGAAACAATGTCCTGGTCTGCAACAGAGGTGCCCTCCTTGATACACATGGCAGATTCCTTTACCAAAAGGGTGTTTTCTGCTAGTTTTGTTACTACGGTTTTCTGTTATATAAAGAAGAGATTTATTAAGATACAAACGTGCATGAAACTAAATATATAATAAATCTCGAAGCGTCAATTAATAGTTACAAATGTAACTATTCAACTGTCAGTCAAATAGACAGACAATTGAATAATGAAACGATATTCAAATATTATTATAATTCAATAAAATCATGCTGACCGACGTTTTTCATACCAATTGTTAGTCCATTATTTATACACTGAATTGACGACAGATTTTTTCCGTTATTTCCTGATCATGACAACGAGCACACGGCGGGTGTGACCGGTCAGCAGGGGATGCTCACTCCTCCATGGCACCTGATCCCACCTCTGATGTTTCGGAGGTCCATGTTTGCTCTGCTCTTATTTTGTATATTGTTTGATGGACTTTGAGATTGAATACTGTTCGTTATCTCCATATCCTTCAGTCAAAGAATTTTGATGAGCTGGGATCCTTGTTACAAAATTGAGAAATCGAGCTTCCTTACAACTAGTTGTTAATATATATTTTTTAAATTTCTTTGTACATATAGGCAGTTCAGAGAGTGATTAACTAATGCAATAACAAGTTCTGTGTATGAATTTCTGCAATAAATTCTCCTCCAATACACTGTGCGTTGTAAATATTCATTGTACTTGGTCTAATATCATGTTCATATGTACTGATTATCTTCTGTTACATTAAGATTCCTCAAATGCAAGGGTAAACCACAGTTTAAAATTTTTCGACACTCATATAATTATCTAAACTTACGTTACATTTCCTACGTTTTCAACTTTTTTGGAAAAATTTGATAATTGGAGCATTTGATGATTGAATGCGATTATCTAACTGATAAATGAAAATTACAAGTACATGACGGGTGTATAATGTTCGATTACAACCCCCCATCAAGTTCACAATAATCATTGAACATTATCAACTGGAATTATATTAATCGTACAGATTTATGCAACTGGTTGAAGCGGAAATCATACATTAGAGAATTCAAGTTCTAAATTTATTAAATCCATGATCATGTATGTTACATAAGTTTTATTATGATTCCTCATAAAAATAATCAATAATGAAATAGAATTTGCCAATTCTTTGAATTATTATGTATTAATATTTTAATTAGTTCACGAGTTTTTTTTATCTGAAAATCAATGGCGTTATGAACCTTTTATTTCATCAAAAATTAAAATAAGACTGTTTTTAAATGTATAACACACAGCCATTTTCACACCACTGCAACCTCCCCGAAAGCGAGAACAATAGGGACAGTAATTATCAGTAAATGTCAGCACTTGTCTAAGTTTTTCAGCAGGGACAGTAAACGGGTCAGTAATTGTCTAAGTTTTTCAGCACCGACTAAGATTGTCAGCACTTTTCTAAGTTTATCAGAGCCGGCAGTAAAAAGATCAGTAATTCTTTAAGTTTTACAGTAACGGCAGCACCTTGTCAGTAATTTTCTAAGTTTGTCAGTAAAAATGGGAATGTCAGTACGTTTTTGATTTAGTAGTGTTTGGCAATTCAATCATAGCAGTTGTTTACATTTGTTTTCATCGCTGAGCCATATTCTTTGAATAATAAAAATTAAACAAGCATTCTGAGAGTATTGCATAAGCAATACATGTCCCCTACCGGGTTCCCCTTTTTCTTCAGGATGTCATCCTATAATATGCAAAAGTCATGTCCAAGGTAATACTGCAAGATTTTTAAGTTGTAATTGCCTTAAAACTAATAAAATAATCCACATTAAGACGAAAATTCAATTCATTTTTCCACCGTCTTTTCCTCGCTTTATATTTATGTCGACCATCGGAAGTAAGCGCACTTCGAACCCGATCTTAATTAAACGATTATGAAAAATATTCAAAGTGCCATAATTCTGTCAAAAATGAATCAAACTTGATCAAACTTGATCTGTAAATAACTAAGATACATTCACATACCAAAATTCAGCTCAAGATCTGCAAGCCTTTAGAAACAAGAGGCCCATGGGCCTTATAGGTCACCTAAGCATTATGCAACAACTTTCCAGTGATTGAATTTGATTCATGTTTTAAGCCAGATGCTATGGCATTCACAATTTTGAAAGAGGCATCATTGATCATCATAACTATACACTTAGAAGTTGCTTAGTTTGGTTACTTAATACCCATAGGCAAGGCAGAGGGAAAAAATGCATTTCAACTAATCAGTAATATTCAGCAATAATCAGTAGTGCCCCTACCACACATGGACCCCTGACCTTTAGGCCTAGATCCACACATTGCACAATTTTCGAAAAGGCATCCTTGCTTTTCAAAAATATTTGATTAATACCAAGGAACAGATTTCAAACAATTCATTCATTTTCAGTCTATAAGTACAGCCCCCCCCCTCCCCCTCTAAAGTACCCCTGACCCTGGGGCCTTCAAATTCACAATTCTGGAAGACTAGGGTCCTTGTTCATAGCTATATAGGTAGTTCAACTGCTTTTAATACCCAGGAGCAGAGAAGTTTATTTTCAAAGAATTCATGAATTTTCACTATAATTGATAGAGACCCCCCTTTAACACCAGAACCCCTGACACTGGGGCCCTAAAATTCACAATTTTGGAAGAGGCACTCTTGCTCATCATCACTATGTACTTAGTTAGTTTATTTAATACCTAGGAGCAGAGAAGAAGATTTTCAAAGAATTCATGTATTTTCACTATATAATCAGGCACTCACGCTCATCAAAACTATGCACTTATTTAATCTATTTGATACCCAGGCGCAGAGAAGATTTTCATGTATTTTCACTATATAATCAATAGAGCCCCGCCCTAACACCAGAACCCCTGACCCTGGGGCCCTAAAATTCACTATTGTGGTAGAGGCACCCTTGCTCATCATAACTATGCACTTAGTTAATCTATTTAATACCCACCAGCAGAGAAGAAGATTTTTAAAGAATTTATGTATTTTCCCTATATAATCAATAGAGCCCCGCCCTAACACCAAAACCCCTGACCCCGGGGCCATAAAATTCACAATTTGGGTAGAGGCACTCTTGCTCATCATAACTATGAATGTAGTTTGTTTATTCAATAACCAGGAGCAGAGAAGAAGATTTTCAAAGAAATAATGCATTTTCACTATATACTTATTTAGCCCCGCCCTAGCACTAGAACCCCTGACCCCAGGGCCATGAATTTCACAATTTTGGTAGAGGACTCAATGCTGATTACAATCATGCAAACAGTTTGTCTGCTTGATGTCCAGGAGTAAAGAAGAAGATTTTAAAAGATTGCATTAATTTTAGTGGTTTTGGCCCCACCCCTCAGGCCCCAGGGAGGCAGGAATCATGAAATTCACAATTTTTGTTCCCCTTTACTCATAGATGCTTTGTGCCAAATTTGGTTAAAATTGGTTCAGTAGTTGCAGAGAAGAAGCTGAAAATGTTTAAATGTTAACGCACGACGCACAACGCACAACGCACGACGCACGACGAGGACAAAAACAGATAGCAATAGGTCACCTGAGTTTACTCAGGTGACCTAAAAAGTGTGGAAAACCAAGTGGGACAGACTGACGGGGACAGACAGACGGACAGACAGACAGACAGACAGACAGACAGACAGACAGCTAGACAGACAGACAGACGGACGGATGGACGGACGGATTCAGAGGAAACCCATAGCCCCCCCCCCCCCCCCCCCCCCCCCCCCCCCCGGTTTCACCGGTAGGGGACTAATAAACCTTAGCTGACATCCAATTTTTATATATGATAAAACATGTCAGTGATATTATCTTGAAGAATACTCTTTATCAATCAGATAATCTTACAATTTAACATTTTATTGTCATAATCAGGGATTGTAATCAGTAAATGTTAAGATATTAAAAAAATGACATACCTCGTTTTGAAGACAGCTTGCGTCTTCCAATGCATCCAGGAGTTTCTGAATAGCCTTAAAATAATAAGACAATTTGCCATGATTTTTACATGGTCTTGATATTTTAAAACCAAAAAAAATGAATAATTTATCTATTTATACCAAACCTTATAACCTACCTCTGCTTTAAATCTCCGTTTTGTAACGTCGTAAACATGCATCATAGTGACTTCTCGGAAAAGAGCAAGAAGAAAGAACACTTTTTTATGTGTATCTGGAATTGTTAGTCCCTGCAATACAAAACAAAGTTGAGAATAATACGTTAAGGGTTTTTTATGAAAGGATCACGAGACTCTTGATCATAACATAAGTAAACTTAATAAGTTCACAATGTAAATTGCACTAAATATAATTTTCTATAAAGGTTAACCAAGGTAAAATAGGAGTTAAAAAGTATGCGAAATGTCTCATTTGAATCACACAGGAATATACTATTCTTTTTAAAACCAAATTTATCAAATAAAGTTAAAGATACATGAATGATTATTCGTCAAATATTATATATCAATGTACATGTAATACAAACTAAGATTTTCAATAGGGTCTTTTGCAAGGATGTTTGCGCTAGGTGATCGTTTAATCAATGAACTAATCATTGGAATACATGTATAGTTTTAACTTTTTTCTAATTATGTTTGTTCATCAATTTGAATTTTTGTCTATTTTATTCAAATCTCATATCTTTAAATTTAAGATAAAAAAATCTTCTGATAAGTGACACATGGCATTGGAGTATAACATGTTACAAAATGAAAACAAAACATTAAGAAGAATTACTTTTTGTACATGTACACTATATATTTAAAAACTCTGAAATCTGGCACTAAAATTTTTGTGAAGTTTGCAACAGCTTCGAATGAAACACAGATAACATTTTGAAACATATCACATCAATCATCGATTGATCAATTTTTCGCATTTAATACAATATCCATCAAAACGCCATTTAAAATCATCGGCATCATGCGGGTGAAATAAATCCGTGGTTAAGATATTCGCAGAACGTTTCGGTCGATTTGATGCTTTGGATTCTAATCTTTAATTTTCTATTCTTCAATAGTCAAATTGAAAGCAATATTACAAAACGAAGCAATTATAGTCCAATTGGAAAATCACAATTTCAAGGAGGATCTCTTTTGTCGTTTTTCAAAAAAGATATGATTTCATCTCGTAATAGGATATTTCCTGATAAGAATCACAGCATTTCCTCCCATTTCTGACAAAGCAGATCGAAAACATTCCTTAATATTTACGAATATCTAACACAATCACGCGTTCTATTACAAAAATAAACGGTTAACCATACCTTCATTTGAACTAGGTTTAAAACCACGCAGTAGTTAAAGAAAATTGCAGACATAATTAATTATACAGGTTATGAAATGTAGCGCCAAATTGAAGAAGAATTCTGAAAACAGAAATTCAAAGATGCTAATATTTTATCTAGAGAATTGTTTTTATGGAGACTTTGATTCATTTTATGACTTTGTGTGCCCATATTTCATAAGATTAAAATAGATATACATGTATAGACTGTTTACCTGTAAATCAAGTTCGATTTGTTCATCGACAAGGGACTGTGTTATTTTATCACGAAGTTCTTTGTATTGTTTCCCACAGACTATAAATCTGTCAACACACTCTTGCACCTGTAAAATATGACGACATGCCAAAGAAAAAGACAATAAAGGTACATGTACATGAATATACTATTTCTTATATCAAAAAAATATAAATTGAGAGAAGATGGCAAAGATGATGCGCTAAACCATGAATACCGCTAAATATAAATTGTTTATTAATGGAAAATACGACAAAAATATGTGTGGCACTTATTCATTAATATGCTAACAACTCCATTCCAATGATTACGCTCAATCTTTAAAACGCCAAATTACACATGTGAACACAAGATATGCATGTATCTTATTTGATTACCGTACCGGCAAAAATAATTCATCTCTTTTTTGGATTTATTACATACCAAATAGCGGTTCTCTTTATCTGGTGTTAAAATGGGCATTTTTGCTTGCTCAAAAGAATTCCAGTAATTTTGGCGTAATTTTTTTGACAACTTGAAGTTAAGATATATCCTTACTCAGATGACTAAAAATTTCACTAATAAGAAGGAAAAACTGCCTATTACACATTGTATACCTACAATTCTTGTTTTAAATTTCAATTTCAAATAACTAGGTCAATGACTTACTTTTCGGTAGTGGCTCCTGGGTATTTCTCGGGAAATGCCTCAATTTTTCAAACTATTACCAATTTTTTCTTATTCACAAAAAGCAACAAAACTCTTTAAATGATGAAATTTTATAGCAATGAAACAGCAGTCCTCCATATAAAAAAACGAATAGAGTTTGGGTCATACGTACGCAATCTTGATAATCATTACATTCCAAATCTATTCTGTCTTTTTATATATTTTTTCCCGTTTTTAATTAAATATTACAAAAACCTGAATAATATAAAACTCTTAATTATTTCTAATCTCGGAATGCTTTTGTTTCCCTAATTGTCATGGTATTAACATTATATGGGGTCAATGTTCAAATTATAGAGATATAATATTTTCATAATTATTGTCTAAAATGGTTTTTGTTCATATTTTTGAATTTCTTTATTCCCTAACATTCGATTATTTGAAATAATTTTTAGCGTTAAACCATATAGTATTTGCAAAATGATGTCTAAAAATACATGTAACCTTTACATTGTGTTTAATATTGCTAGAAATAAAAGATTTTGACACTAATAAAATATAGTCCGAATTTCCTCTGCATTACAATAAATTGACTTTTGTTTCTGTATATTTTCTCCAAATAATAAAATATAAAATTTTCAAGCTGATATTGCGTTAGAACTTAGTTGTTTTATTCATTTAGAACTTTTTTTTATTTAGAATACTATACTTTATGAAATTTCATTTCTGTTTTCTGAAGCCTGAGTAAACATTTTTAAAGAGAAGTACATTGCATTATATAAGTATTGTTGAAAATTCTATTTAGTAAAGATGTTCAGGATCAGAGTTCTATTGGTAAAATTATTCAGGGTCAAATTTCCAATATAATTGGCGTCTATGAGACAAAAAATCCAAAAGAGGGACTTTAAACAATATACAATTATTCCAACAAAATATTACTATAAAGATGTTCAGCTATTTTTCATTGATGTTTTTTCCCCATTACAATGTAACGCAAAATATATTATATCTTTAGGAACATAAATGACTGATTTGAGGTTAGACAGTGTCATTTTATTTATGAAGAAAACAAGCAATGAAAGGTAATTTTGTAACATGTATATTTTATATAAATGATATCACTTACGTTTTCCGCTTTTAGCTCAGGCAAACTTAGCAGTTCAACTGGGAGACGTTGTTTTAATTCCGTGCCTGATGATAAGATTTGACGGTAGCTTTTCACACCAAAGGATCGACAAAAGTACTTGATAAGGAACAATCTGTAAGATAAAAAATATGAATATAATGATTTTAATATACTCAGGGGCACGAATATTAAATACCAAGGAATCTTGAATTAAAGGAATCAATGATCTTTGCAAGCGAAATTTATTGGTTCGTGGTGACATTATTTTGTGTATACATGTACCTTGTACATATTTATACTTAAAATCAATTTTCTCTACTTATTTTATTTACAAATAAATAAATATTGTAGAGAAAACCTACACACCATTAACCTTGAATTTGTCCAGATTGTCACAAAAATGTATGCCTCGCCACGGGCAAACTAGGCCTTGTCCAAATTACCATGATTACAATTATCAGAACCTTTTTTAATTCAAATGACAGCGTTTTTTCCTCATTAATATTCATTTTAAAGTTGTTTAACAATAATACATTACTCAGTTCCAATAACCTTGACCTTCTCAAAAATAAATTGACACAAAGTCATGATAATCTGTGCTCCCAAGCTCATTTTGCGTTCATTTTAAGCCATCTAAAATGTATTAGTTGCAAATTTATGTTCAGATAAAAGTTTTCCTATTGCTGTCAAATAAATAGATAGACCATGTCCCAAAAAAATTGAATTGCAAACAAATAAACTTACAGACACCTGAACTAAACGACAGTAATAAAAAATGGGTTTAAAATGCTTCTTTACCATGTGTATGATTGCAAAAGTATAATTAGAAAAAAGGAAAAACGTACTTAGCCCATCGACACTTGCTTGTCATTTTGGACACAGCTTCATACAATTTCTTCAAATTTTTCGAATACTTCACAGTGTTCTCCACATTATGTTGGAACAAAAATTTTGCCGCACACGCCAGACTAAATCTCGTTTCTGCCACACAGCATAATTTTTTTACATCGAGATTTTCCTCGTTTATCACATCTGCAGAATCTTTAAGATATTCTGCCGCCTTACGCATTTCTTCTTTCCATGGTTCTTTTTCTTTTGAAGTTTTTTGCTGAATTGAGTCCTATTTCAAATAGAAATAATTTCATATTTTAATTCATATGATTCCTCTACATCTACATGTAATAAGAACATGTTACAAATTATTAATGTAAACTTTAAATGATTAACTTTTTCTTTGCAAAAAGATTTGAGTCTATGTTATATGTTATGAATGCATGCAGTTTCTTTCAATTTTATGTATTGCTTAAAACAACAAGTATATTTCTAAGAATTAGCGGTCCAATTAACAAAAGAGCTTACGACTAAGACCAAAAACTTATTATTATTGTAAAACTTGCCAAAATTAATAATTCACTTTGAAACTGATTGTCTAAAAATATCTTCTTATCGCATTCCTTTTAAACAGTTTAAAATAATTTTCGATATAATGTTAATTAAAAACGTTATATGAAGAATTAAAGGTCTTAAGTCGTAAGTCCTCTTGTAAAACGGACCCCATACCTCTCCATATTATGTACATTTATACTGTTCCCTAAATTACAATTTTACTAAGTTAATTGAGCATTAGGATTGCTTCTTTTTCCTAGCCGTTACTACAGAAGTGTAACTAACAACTATCTCCTATCCTCTTTTCTCTCTCTTTATCTCTCTGTGTGTGAGGGTGGGTTGGTGGGGTTGTATGTTTGTGAAGGTGTGTATGTGTGTGTAAAGGTGTGAGAGTATGTGCAGGTGTGTCTGAAAGGATTGATGAAGGGACGGAAGTGCAATTTATATTAATTTCAATATTCCTTAACAAGCAGCTTAAAATCAAAAATAATAACTTAGTATACAAATACGAATGTTTTAATTACAAAGCACAAGAATGAAATCAGTGAATTATTTCTGTTTTTCACCTCATGATGAGAGATATTTAACCCTCACTGGCAGATAAGAGTCCAAGTGGAAAACGGAAAAAAGACAGGGGAAAATTTAACATAATAACAGTCCATGTTTTTGAAGCAAATAAATTCATTGGCGACTGTTCTTATGACATCATCAAACATACCTCTAAGCATTGAATAACGAGAATACTGAATTCAATGACTTTCTCCGGGTCTTCCTTAAGCATTGCTTCTGCTTTTGAAAGGTATTCAGCAAGAAATTCCATGACGTCATCCAAACTGCATAAATTTCATACTTATATTTACTTGCATTTAGAACAGGTAAGAGGAGTTGATTATTAAAATTTAGATTAATAATTAATATTGTCAGAAAAGCTGAGATTCCTTTTGTGGCTACTTTGAATGATATTTTGTGTGTTTAAGGGCGTATATGTGTACATACATTATCTATAGTCTTACCTTGTTCTTAGTAAGTGCTGCAATAAGAATGACCTAAACACTGGAGTTGAATCAACTTTTGATTCAACAAGCGCCATTTCTTTGCTCACAGTTTCCATGCCATGATCCATTTTCGTCTCTACAGTAACAAGGGATGTCAATTTTCTTATCACTTCTTTGGATGGTGCTTCATTGTTAGCAAAGCATAATTGTGATACAATTTCCATGAAGAAATCATTGCAGTTGTTTTTGAAAGTGTTGTACTTTTGGGACTTCTCACTATAAAATAATGAAAACAACAAAAAAACAAATATATATGCCTGCTTATAACTTTCTCTAATCATAGTAATACTGTGACTGAATAACAATCAAAATAAATCAATTTTTTTATTGTATATTTTTTATAATCAGATTAATTTTTTTATAGTAATGAAATGTTATCTGCAATATGAAGAGTATTTTTAAATTAAACAATTAAAATTAACATATGTTAAAATTAGAATCAAATCATCAACTCAATCAGGTCTGTGATACCTGTCTGGGTTATTTATGTCATCAATTTCATGGTTTTCATGACAAGCTGGACATTCTTCTTCTTTAGAAACAACGTGATTATTTCGACAGCCAATACAAATTACATTGGAACATTGTAGCTGAATGGGTTGTCCAACAATGCCATTCTCACACACCTTGCATTTTTGTTGATCGCTGGAAAAGAACGTGTTTATCGGCTTTTATTAAAACACGTAAATGTAGCTGGAATTCAAATGGATTGGATTCAATTCTCAAATTTGCACTTGTGATTCTTTTTTATATTTATATAAGGAATTGGATAACTACTCAAGAATTTTTATGGATTGTAATCATAGAAGTTCATGCTGATGAAATGATTGAAAAAAAATTGAAAGTAGTCAAAAAGTAGCCAAAGGGCAGTGAAGCTCTATTTTTCTTTTAAAATGTAATTTTTGATAAAGTATGGTCGTAACCTCGTCTTCTGAGTATATGATAAAATGTTCACTATTCAAGTTATATGCCTTTGGACGTGAGGAAAACAACAAAATGTAAATGATGGATTCTAAACATAATTATTCTGCTTTGCTTCTATTGAAGGAATTCTCGGATTATTACTAAATAGTTTTGGAACAAATATGGAGAAAACAAATAACAAATTCCAGCTCAACGTTTATTTTAACAATACAAATAAAGAGGAGAGTAAACATGGACCTCCAAAAATATCATAAATGAACGGAAACGCAAATGTCTCTAAATTTGTGTCATTTTGTCTTATTTTTGTCTAATAAATATATTATATGTTATGACTATTTATTTTCATTTAAATATTTATTGTATCTGGATAGTTTCACTTAATTTATTTTTTGTTTATGTAAGATGGATTTCTTTGCAAAAATTTATATCAACATTAAAAAAGTAATGATTTTGTTTAAAAAAGAATTATCTTTCTTTAATATCATTATATTTCTTTCTTTATGTAATAAAGTTATATACCCAAACGCTGCAGTTGCTGCTCCTTTTATAGATCTTCTCAGAAAGTTTTCCACAGTTTCAAATGACTTTATATTTTTGAGATCAGCCTCTTTTTGCAACAGCTAAAAACATTAAGTAAGAAGACTCCTGTCATCATTCATATTTTTAAAAAAAAACCCTTCACGTAGAACTTTTGCCCATGAATGTTCTTAATATTTATAAGCATTAGGGAACATTTAATAATCATAGTATTGCAAATAAACAATTTGGAAACAGCCCTAACAAAATTTTACTAGAGTTAACTATAGTTCTTAATATCTATAGTGAATAATTTAATATTTTGATTTCAGTTCCCTAAATCATAAAATACGTAAACATACAATAACTAGACCATTTTAATATATCAGAATATTACTTGTAGAAAGTTTATCAATATAGATATAATAATCAAAAAATTCATATTAATAAAAACCTTTTATACACTATAGTAAAAAATTTGATAACTATAAAGTTGACTAAAGTTAACTATAACTTTAGTCAACTATTGAAAACTATAGTTAACTATAGTACTTTTTGTTGGGGGGGGGGATATAAATTCATAGGGCAACTAATGATTCAAAAATTCTTAAATACCATAAATAAGCTGAGGCAAAGTTTCACATCGCAATCCTGTCCAGAGTACACATTCTCTAGAAGCAATTTCATCACTATTATTCTTGTCCAACGATGTCTGGAAAGAAACCATACAATATCACCTTTATAAAAAAACCCTGAAGATAAAAATATACAATATCAGAAAATGAAATAAGAATAAATGTTCAACCTTGATTCTTTTATACTCGCTCTACATTTTTCATCATGTATTCCATCCAGGGACGTAAAAAAGCCCAACAATCTTTCTACGACTGGCCTGTAAGTGTTCAACAGCTGCAGCCACTGTAATCGTTTGTTGTAATCTCCAAAGGAGTTCTTAACCTCTTCTAGTCTTTTCAGGACAAGAGAAAGTCCAATTATATCCATTGTCTGAAAATATTCACTCAGTTAATTTCAGCAAATATATATTACAATACAGAAAAAAACATTGCTTTAAAGGACTTTTCAGGGACATACCTTTAAGTTTGTTTGTCAGAAGTTACACAGGTTAAAAATAATTTATGTTCAGAAAAAATATTGCAGGGCTCTTTGAAAACGTTTCAAATGCGTTACTCTATAAAAAACTTTAATATTTTAAATACTTTAATTTATTATCATTTTTAAAGAAAAAAAACTCCATGTGTAGCATTGATTTTCTCAAAAGAAAAAAGAGAGTTTCTGACTGTTATTTATATTGTGTAACGTCCATCTCGAAAAATCTTAAGTCAAACTGAGACGACATCACTTTTAGGGTGGAGGGCTGAAGTTGTATACCTAAACTCGACAATTGAGTAGTGAAAGAAAATTCTCGTGACAATACTTGCTGTGACAAGAGGCCTCGAATTATGAGAGAGAGACACGCCAAAATTTCTTAATGTCACGGAAGCTAATTACGTAGAGTGCACACGCACCGTAGTCGACAGGTTGTGAGTTCGATTCTCGGCAGCAACTTGACCTTAGACGATAAAAAATGGTTATCAATTATTTCATCGCCATGTGCTCTTCACTTTGAAGTGAAAATAGCGGGTCTTCATATGAGACTTAAAAGCCTATGACCCCTGTCAGGATAGGTATTTGACACGGAAAAGATTCCTTACGGTTCAATAGACTAAAGCGTCAAGTTAAGGTAAAAAATTGAAAACCTTCACCTGTAAACGGTGTCTTTAGATGGGAGAAAAAATCTGGTATGGGACGTTACAAAAACTAATACATGTAATTAATCATCCAATCTTACCATCTCAGTGTCTGAGGAGATAGAAGACGTCTCTGGTGATCTCAGAAACTCTATGACATTTTGACTACAATCCGGCCAAACACTTGTTATGTGTGAATAATTTCTAATCCTCTGAATTGATTTAATGTACACAATGTGAAATGCTATGAACCATGACATAGCAGTTTTGGAAATGTCCTTCAACTCGCTGGAACTCTGCGTCCATATGTTCTCACTGATGACCTAATAAATGAATAACTTAAATAATTTTTGTATAAAATAATACTTATTTCATAATCTTTTTGAATATGTTCATGCCTGTGTGTATTAACTTAAAATGTAACATAGGTGTAAACAAACCATTCGTTCAGCCTCATTTTCAGCAGGATAGACCATTGCAATGAAGTCATATAAGTAAAATTTCATTGGCTCTTGTGACTGTACGCTTGTCAGACATGATTGGATAATTTCCCCGAGTGGTTGAGACTCCACCATACGTGTGATGTCTAATATTTCTGAAGAAGAGAGTAACATTTGAATGTTAATCTTATTAAATAAATGCATGTAGAAAGTACAAGTTTACGTAAAGGTGCTATATATATTTATTCTCAAGTGTTTTAGTACTTGTCTTTTATCGTTTATTTTATTAGGAACGTACCGTACAAGTGAGCTTTGGACTACCGTAATCCTTCGTAAAAGTAAACTGATTAAATGTTTTACTTAATGATGCATGTTTTTAAGAAAAGGAAAATAACATATAATAAACAATGAAAATTACTTATATATATATATATATATATATAT
>PRKT01000981.1:57807-80983 GCA_003671525.1 Saccostrea glomerata
TATATATATATATATATATATATATATATATATATATATATATATATATATATATATATATATATATATATATATATATATATATATATATATATATAAAGGTAAAAAGCACAAAAATCCTCATTTAAGCTTTAGCGCTTTCATTTTTCAATCTTCAGAAGCTTACAATAGTATCATATATATATATATATATATACCTTTTTTATTGTCAGTGATGTTCAAAATCACTTTCTCAATGAGTTCAAATAGAAGCCATGAGAATGGAAATTTTGTTTCAAACGCTCGTCTTTCAATGCCGTGTCCCTTAACCAGGATCTCCCGCAAAGGTTTCCGGTCTCTTGGAGATATCAGGATATCGTATTTGATTTGAGTGGCTTCACAGTTGTTGATTACTTCCAACCAAATTTTCTGTTGCCAAGTATTTTTCTTTCCATTGACACCCACGATATCCAAGTTTCTGTTGGAATCGATTTGCGCTATTATACCAGCCAGAGGAGTCGATATCTTTTCTGCTAGACAATCAGAAATCGCCTTCCTGCAAAAGAGAATGTCGTGTACAAGTTATAACATGTTTTAATCAATTAATTTTTGTGTGCATTACTAATTTTTTATTTAAATATTTTAAAATTCAATACCGCCGTTATTTCGAAAAGTTTTGATTATAACCAGGTTAAAACATCAGTGCAGTCAATTGAAATTGTCAACTGATTCTGTGTAAAAAAAAAAAGATTTAATGATTCGTAAAAATTCGTACTTAAACTTCTTGCTAATTGCTATTTATAAACCTAGCAATGACCTAACCTTTTAATGCCTTATTTATCAAATGAGGTTTGGATAAAAAAAAAGAATGAAAAATACAGCAATTCTTTGGAACTCCTGATATTTTATGAGAATTGAGTATATATTTTGAATCCTCTCGATTTTTTGCTCCCTCTACCTTCCATAAATCACTTCGGAAAATTCAAAAACGAGTCTTTCAACGAACACATAATAACGTCTTAAATACAACTTTGACTTTTCAAATATAAAATAATGTACCGCTTATTATGACGCTATGACGTTAAGTTGCTATCATGATACTTATTGTAAAGCTTCTGAAAAAGGAAAATATCATAGCACTTTTAGGTTTTCGTGTCAATCGTCTATTTTGAAAATATATCTATCTATCTAGTATCTAATTATAAACTTAAAGAATGACAAACGATGTCTGAGAACAATCTATATTATTTTTTTTACAATCTTCAGATGTTTCCCAAATAGACGACTTATGACATATTATATCATATGTGATGTCGTCACAACAATCGGAATGTTAGTGAAACTACAAAAAAATTAGAGAAAACTGTGTTTCTTCTTTCTCATTTTCTCTAGATGTAAGCACAAGGTGGAAGGTTACTATTACATGCAGGTTAACTACTTTCCCCTATAGTTTATATCACTGTACATTGTATTGAAGTAGGTAATGGATTTTTTTTTACAATTCAAAAAATAAATCAAAAGTGATTTATAACTAGATTTGGGAACCGAAAGATTAATCACTTTTTAAAAAACTTAATTTATTAATTGATTTTTTTTGGAATGTTGTTTTACTTCCCACATCTTTTTTAAATATTACTTGGGCCAACGGCTGTTAAGGCAAAGTCTCTCTTAAAAATTACAGCATTACATACCTTGATAGGAAAATGATAATGCTTCAAACAATTCTTACGTTAAAATTAATCTAAAGTAATAACAAATACTTGATCATCAAGCATTTTTTTCTGTTTGTCGATTTTATCGACAGCGTCATGTGTGTCATCATACAAAGAAATTTACAAAGGATAAACTAGAAATACACTTAGATCACTTATGGTGTGCATGAATAGCAATAAACAATCCTGAGTGTAGAAAAATTCAACGTAGTAAAAGATATACTGATGACAATAAATTAAATTGCATGGCACACACTTTGTTTTAGTTGTATGCTTATATTTTTTCTTACCGAAAAGTTCCATTTTTCATAATTAGTCTTTTTTCTGTGGCATCTTTTGTTAGCCAGTTTGATACCTCCGAAATTAGCATACTTTCTTCCTCTTTCTCTTTCATCAATTTTGCAAGATGGATTGCCAGTCCGGATACAAAGGTGCAACTCCCTTTAAAATATTCTAAGATTGTACATTTTCAAAAAACAAAAAATAAAATCAACTAGATGAGATCTCGTTGCGAGCAACGAGTAGGTCTTCGGTTCGATTTTTGATAAGATCATAAAACAACTTTAAATGAAAAAATGTTCCTATCAATTATTCAAAATACGTGATAACACATTTGAAAGTGAAATCTATAATTTTCAAACAACTTCCGGTCTTTAAAATTCACTTCCGGTGTGACCGGAAGTAATAAAAATGACATGTAACTCCTCTTTGAGTCATCCATGATAAAAAATAACTTCCGGTGGACATAATATTACTCGAGACATTCTATCTGCGTCCATAAGAAACATTTAAAAAAAGAAAATAATAAAATTCTGCATATTTTTAAATCACTTCCGGTTGACAACGGACGTAACGGCAAGGAAAAATTGATATCCTTCTCAAATCTACAAGTCATAATCTATCATCCCTAAAAGTTTCAGGACTCAATCTCCAACCGTTTTCGAGAACACTTTCGGACAAAATGACACTTTAAAAATAGAAAATTGTCTTTATCTCGCGACCGGAAGTGACGACGGTAAAATAAAAAAAACGCATAAAGTTCAAATAGTTTCCCATTGCTGAAAGTTTCATGAAAATCTGTTGAGGGGTTCTCGAGAAATCTGCACAAAATCGGTAAGAAAAAAAAATAATAGTGGAAAAGAAACAACAGAATCAGTAGAAGGTCTTCCGTTGGAAACGAAAAACCTTAATAAAGAAAAAAATTAATAATTGACATGATCTACGTGTCTTTTTGGAGAACAGGTCTTCCAAAAATATATTGGAATTCCTATGAGTAGAAATTGTGCCCTGTTATTAGCAGACTTATAAAGATATTTATATAGAGCAGAATTTGTTTGAAATCTTACATATTACATGACAGAAAGATAACATTTGCTGTTGCTTTCAACTCGACATTTAGATATATCAATAACTTATTGTCAATTAACAATGTTCATTTCCATTCTTATGTCTATACGGCATATCATAATTAGCTTAATATAAAACATTTCACAAAATCTGACGCATCTGTCAAACGGTTTCCACATGGTAATTTACTCACTTTGGAAGAGAGTGCTCTACGCATAAAAGATTTTTAAAATGGGGGTAGGATATTGACAAGCAATTAAATGAAACAAGAATATCAGCAGATTAATTCAAACTCGTCATTCAGAAGCCATACCCTAATGTGCTCCTATAATTAAATCATGGTTGGAAACTACTTGTATCTGCATTTGCTAATGCTGATTGCGTTCTTCAAAGTACTAATTAAGACCTTGCTGTCTTTGAAAAGTTTACCATGACTTGTACTTGTATACGAAGGCCGGAGGCGACAATAAATCAAAACTCAGAAATTTTTTAAGAGATTTTTTTTTATAAAAACAACCGAATTATAATGTTTCTAAAGTTGAATTTGGTCCCTTGGTTTTACAGTACATGTTTGTGGAACGCTTTCAATATAACTCTTGAAAAATGTCAATTACTTTGAATCGCAAATGAATCATTTTTGCCATTACCTAGTTCTCATTTTAAGTTTCCTACTTTAATATTTTCTTACACAAATAACACAAATTATATAAAGTAGCATGTTAAGTCTATCTTTCTTAAAAAGATTATTTATCATTATTGTTATTTTTTACACATTAAAGAAACTTAACTCATTTGTTTGGATGTTACCTTTTGTTTCAGCTGAAGGCAAAAGATTTAAAAGTATTTTCACTCTCTCTGTTGTTCGTTCGCTTTCACTTTCTGGATCTCTGATCATAGCCAAAGAAGAATGGATACAGGATCGAACTAATATCCGGACATCAATTGTTTCCTCAGCCAGAACTCCTGTATTTTGATTGTCTTCATCAGTACCCTTTCCGGTTAACAATAATTCGCCTATGCTTTTCTTTTTCATTTCAAGGGTCGGTGGTAGGAACTTGTAAGGTTTATGAATGTCGTCAATGTGAACGGAATGCCACATCCCACACTTTAATTTTGATGAAATTTTATAAAAAAAAAAAGAAAATGTATGATTATAAATACCTGGGTTAAAGGTAATTTTACTTAACTTAGCAATAGCAAAATAACAAATTTACAAATGTAAATATTGTTTAGGTGAATTAATTTTTGTCCATTAATTAGGTACTCGGACATTTTAATAAGCATTCCTAAATACGATAAAATTATTTCTTTCAAAAAGGAAAAGTTTTTTCCATTCTTTTTTTTTTTACTTAAAAATTAATAGGAAATAAATTATAAAGAATATAATTATAGAACAATTTGAAATGTCTTTTTTAGAAGATCAAACTGAAAGAATACAGAGTGCTGAGTTTCACCTGAAATCCAGTAAAGCTTCTTCCTGCAATTCTTGGTAAATGAATGATAAATAGGACATGAACTGCACTCTTGTCACCGAGTTGATCCAAAACACAATATTGAGCGCTCGCACCTAAATTTACATTTTCATGTCCATTGTCGCATTGAATCAGAAGCAAAAGTTCCCTCTCTTCGGATTCATTTCTTTCAACGTAATATCTGAAAATACAGTAAATCGCTTGTTTGTGTGGTTTTTTTTTTTGTAAATTTTACATATATACTGCTTGAATATTTTACAGCTTATAATTCTTTATTTGAAAAAGAGATGCAAATTTAAAAGTCATTTTACAAATTATATTTTTGAAACCTTATTATAATTATTCTACACAACGCGATATATGTTTGGTCATAAATTATCATATGATCGGGCAATAAAACGTCATACTGCAAGGTCATCGTCATGCTCTTCCTCATACTCAACATTTAAGGATACCTAGTGTATTTTCCCGCAATATAATTTACGTTCATTGAGAAAAAAAACTCCCGAGAGTAGAGTACGTCACAATAGCCTAGTTTAGGTCACACAATTGTAATAAGTGATGTGTTAAAGTAACTTTACGTTAAAAATGAGTGTGAATTTGAGAGAGGTGCAAAATTTGAAAGGGTTTTTTGTTTATTGCAAATATTTTACTCTTTTTGGTATAATAAACCATTCGTTGCATGAATATTTGGGAAACATGAAGATATATTGAGCCAATAAATATCATATTTAGCTCGGGCGAAGCCCTTGGGGAATATATATTTTGGCTGAATATATTTTCATATTTCCCTCACTGTCATGCAATAAATGTATATTGTCTATGAAAGATAATCCCAGTAAGAAAAAGAAAGCTTTAGTGCCATGAGCAGCCATATATCTCATCACAATATAAATGCATCTTTCTTCCATCTACACATTTGCTATTTAAAAAAAAAACTTTGAGTGTCAAAATAAAAACATTATTATGAAATGGGGCATTCATGTTACGAGTACACGAATAAAAAAAGGATATCAACACATGAATAAAAAAACATAGAAAAGAGGCACATAATCCAAACGTCTGTGTTTGAATTAAGAAAGGGTATTCTGAATCCAAAATAATTAGAAAAAATATAGATGCATAGACAATGCAAATGTTTGGATTATGCATTCAATTGCATATAATTATTTCAAGTATTGTATTACAGTCATATTCACAATGAAAATGATCGAATTTAGCGAGGGAAAGGAAGGCCTGTTGTAAAATTTGATTGATTTCCGTCCTGTTAGAGAATTTTTCACTGATGTAGAGAGATTACAATACCAGCACTCAGGCCAATGAGAAGTGAGAGATATTTTTAATGCCAAAGCCTGCCGTGACTCTGGGCCGGTTTTGTAGGTCTTATCC
This sequence comes from Saccostrea glomerata, assembly GCA_003671525.1. Classification (NCBI taxonomy): domain Eukaryota; kingdom Metazoa; phylum Mollusca; class Bivalvia; order Ostreida; family Ostreidae; genus Saccostrea; species Saccostrea glomerata. The sequence continues at coordinate 63,707 of PRKT01000981.1, forward strand.
AAAAGGCGCTTGATTTTTGTCTTAAATTGTCGATCGCCTTACCCCTATCCTGTCTCGACAACATTTGTTTTTCACTGGCAATTTCCAATGTTCGGAAATACTTACTTCAACTGTCTACAAAACTGTTGTTCAGTTTCAAAAGACTGTAGTGTCAGAAGTTGGATTTGTTCTGCTGACATATCAAGTTCTTCACACATATCTGAGATGTCTGACGTTGTAAATAATTTTGACTGAGTTGTCACCTATTGAAGAATTATACGGTATGAAAATTATTCTTTTTTTTTAAAGAACATTGTGATTTTCATTTTTAAGTTCAGATAATTTGCTAAATCTGATTAAGTCAAACGATTTTACAAATAAGTTAACGTCTGAGTAAAATACCTGCACACATAATCCTTTCTGGTCATTTGTTGGCAACTTGAATTTCAGAAAATCAACTATGCTTTCATGATATTGATGTTTGAAATAAATATCTTGAAGATTTTCAGCTTCATTTTTCAGTTTTGTTTTTTCTAAACGCAAAACCGAGTCTGGTGTTGCTGTCCACAAAAGTACGCATTTCGCAGCATCAATTATCTACAAAAAGTCCAAGCGCTTAAGATTATTAAAATAAATAAAATTCTTTGTGTCCGTATGCATATTAATATGAGTATCATACATTCTCTCGGGTTACTAATATCCTAGCATAAATGATCTATGAAAACATATGACATGATTTGATGAAACTTTATCTCAATTGTGACATTTTATGAAGCCTGTATTTTAGATGCTCAGGGATATAGATGATTTTAAGGGTGACGATCGAGTCAGTGACTCAAATAATTTTAAAATACAAGACGTAAACTTATAAATTTTTTATAAATGTCACAGCATTTTCGTAACATTTATTGCTTACTTGTAACTCTTCTTCAGTTGATAAGTTTTCTCCATCGAATTCACGAGATTGACAGACATCGAGAATGATAGAAGCACATGTGTCTGCATGGTACCCTATAAACACGTCCCCTGCTTGCCAGTCCGTAGTAGCTCTTTCTCTACGAAAATTATATTTTAATTACTTAAAAAATTCTTATCCTTTAATGTAGTCCACCCCACAACCGATTGATTGAATGATTGTATATTGTTTATATGTAACGTCCCTCTCGAGAATTTTTCACTCATATGAAGACGCCACCATTTCCGGTAGAAAGCTACATATTTTGACCTATACTCTGCACTCAGTGCCCTTGAGCATGGAGGGGTGTTTAATGTGCCATCACCTATTATGACATGGGAGTTCGGTTTATACGGTCTCATACATGTACGAAGGACCGATTTTCCATGTAACAAAGTGGGATTCGTACGTATACAAAATAAAATCCTTGCTTTGAGAGTTTAGTTTAGAGTTTAGAGTTTAGAGCAGACCCTCTAACCACTGCGTCTCGCTGGTGCCATAAAATCAAGGATACATGTCAAAAACAAGTTTGAATTCACTCATTCTTGAGACACTTCAGTGTCATAATAATATCACTTTGATAAACGATACCACAGAATCTGATACATCCGTTTAACATTTAAATATTTTAGTTGAAAAGGGTGTTAATGGTATTCTAACAACCAAACTCTTTGATAAACATGATATCTAATTTTTAACTTTTCAATCGTCAACTTCCCTTACTTATTCAGCAAAAAACCTTCATCACTTGCGTACGGAATTTATACATCTCAGTTGATTCGATACACAAGACCATACTGTATGTATGAACAATTTCTAAAATGATGTAATTTATTGCCAACCAAGTTTATGAGACAATAATATCAGCAGTTTTGTTTAAGTCACCAATCGTATGTTCTTTGGTCGATACAATGACCTCGTAAGCAAATAAAATTCATCATTGTGTCAAATACTAACTGACATTTTTCTTGCTAATTATTAGTCCATTATTAATACACTGAATTGACAACGGATTTTTCCATTAATTCCCGATCAAGACAAGGAGCACACAGAAGGTTTAACCGGTCGACAGGGGATGCTTACCCCTCCATGACACCAGATTCTACCTCTTATGTTTTAGAGGTCCGTGTTTGTTCTGCTCCTATTTCGTATTGTTTTATGGATTTTCGATCTTGAATACTGTTCGTCATCTCCATGTTTCATTTGCTATCATGCAGAAGAAGAACGCATATGCTCGGTAGTAATTGTTTTATGTGATGGGTCTACCTTAACCCTGAAACCTATATTTAAATTCCCTGACCTCTCCAAGAATTTACGAGTTGAACAAACCGATACGGATGCTTACATTTTAATTACATGCTTACATTGTACATTAATATTTTTGATATAATTAATACTTTAAGCATAATTGTATATGTATTTTCCATTGCAAAACAATTGTTTCCTGTCGTTTATTTTCAAAGAGAGACACTGGACATCTTTTGACGTAAAAAGATATTTCAGGTTTTGTTTAAGTGAGTTACATGTAAACAATTTAAAAAATCTTTAGTTAGCAATTTTTAAGCTTTTTTAAAAGTATAATCAAATAGCCACATTTACTAAATCATAAGTAGTGTTTGAAAAATCGTGCTTGTTTCCCATTTTATTCAATACTTGTTAAATGAGTACCTCCAGGAGTCCATATCGTATGTAACTGTAAACTTTTGGACCCATTCCTCCAATTGCTGTGTAAGCCGAAGTTGTTTTTCAGTGAGAAGCGATAAAACGTTCAGAAAGTGTTTCTCCAACCTGTTGATTAAAGGAATCGGAAATTTCCTGTACACCGTTTCCTTTTCTGCGACCACGATCAACCTACATTTGAAAATAAGTGATGGATCAACTATAACCTCTCCAAGAATTTCAGGTTTCCAATTCACACTTCATTGTACAATATGATATGTAACAAGACGTCCGTTGGGCAAAATGATCACCTGGGTAACTTTTGCTTAACTACACCTCTGGATTTATTCATATAAGTTTCACCTTTTCTGGTCCAAACGTTCTTGAGAAGATTTTTAAAAAGATTTCTCCTAGTATATCTTCCAATGTTCAACTTTAGTTCCTTATAGTGGCCTCAGCTTACCCCCGGGGTCATGATTTGACCAGTTTAGAATTGATACTACTCCAGAATGCCGCAACATACGTTACCTGCTTCCTGATCCAATTGTTCTTACAAAAAGATTTTTAATGACCTGACCTTATTGTTTTTATAACTAGTAACTCTCCTTGTCAGGGGGCTTAACCCTTTACTTTTAAACTTGTCCTAATCTAAGGCTGCTTTTAAACAATTTTAGTTAAAAATGATCCAGTGGTTTTTTTTTTATAGATTGTAAATTGTTTATCGTCCCTCTCGAAAATTTTTACTCATATAAAGACGCTTCAACTTGCCGGCTGAGAGCTGCAAAGGTTTTCTTATACTCGGCATTCAGGGCCATTGAGCAGGGAGGGATCTTAAGCGTACAGCACCAGCACCTACTGTGACAGGGGACCTAAGTTTATACGGTCTCATCCGATGGATTGGTCTTTACATCTCAAAGTGTGATTCAAACCCGCCATCCCCATCACAAAAATAGTATAGTTAACTAAAGTTTAATATAGTTAACTAAAGTTTGATATAGTTAACTATACTTAACTAAAGTTATAACTTTGATACCATCCAGACTTTGATTTACTGTAGTGATAACTTTGACACTTTGAAAAACTTTGGCGAAAACTTTGACACTTTGAAAAACTTTGATGAAAACTTTCAACTTTTAAAAAGTTTATCGAAAATTTTGACACTTTCAAATACTTTATTGAAAACTTTGAAACTTTCAAAAATTTTATCAAAAACTTTGACACTTTTAAAAATTTTATCAAAACTTTGACACTTTCAAATACTCTATTGAAAACTTTGAAACTTTCAAAAATTTTATCAAAAACTTTGACACTTGGAAAAACTTTTGCGAAAACTTTGACACTTTCAAAAACATTGGCAGAAAATTTTGACACTTTGAAAAACTTTGGCAGAAAATTTTGACACTTGAAAAAAAATTGATGAAAACTTTGACACTTTGAAAAACTTTGGCAGAAACTTTGACACTTTGAAAAACTTTGACGAAAACTTTGACACTTTGAAAAACTTTGACGAAAACTTTGACACTTTGAAAACGTTGGCAAAAACTGACTCTTTGAAAAATTTTCACACTTTGATATACTTTAGTTAACTATAGTTTTTGTTTTGGTAGGGATGTAAGGATCATATTCTTCCTTTGCGACTCTACAGCAGACGCCCTAACCACTGCGCTACGCGGTGACTTGATTTTTAAAACTTAAGATTAAGAACAGACAGACGGACAATGGGTATCAGAAAAGCTAACTTGAGCTTTCAGATCAGGTGAGCGATTAAGTACCTGAATGTTTTGTTGACTTTGCACTTTACTCTATGACTCCCAAGACCAAGATCAACATATCGTTCACCACCAAATTCGATGTAATACTACAATTAAAAAAAAATAAATTAACGATTTTTTTTTCGAATAAAGAATTTTCATTAGATATCTAATTGATAAGGGCACATGGTTTACATGTACCTACATGTATATACCAAATGATTGTTGTGAAAAAGATTAATTCTGTTTAAAAGCTTTTATATTTGTCTTTTATTGCATTCCCCATTTTTCACTTATACTCTTGCAAGTGCCAATGCCAAAGCCTTCGAGTAAGGATATCCTGTATTTAATTTTTTTTTGTCTCATATATTGGTGTTTTTTAACCTATGCAAAACAAGAGGCCCATGGGCCACAACGCTCACCTGAGTAATTTTAATGATGCAGTTCTTTAGCAGATTTCCCCTCTTGCTATACATGTACCTATCGTGCCCCTACCCTCTCCTCTTATATGATTTTAATATTTTAGCATCTACACAACCCAAGGGGGTCATAATTTTAACAATTTAATATCTACACTACCCAAGGATGCTTCCACATCAGTTTCAGCTTTCCTGGCCCTGTGAGTCTTGAGAAGAAGATTTTCAAAGATTTCTTCTATATAATTCTATGTAAATCTTGGATTCCCTATTGTGGCTCCGCCCTACCCCCGGGGGTCATGATTTTAATAATTTAATATCTACACTACCCAAGAATACTTCCACATCAGTTTCAGCTTTCCTGGCCCAGTGGTTCTTGAGAAGAAGATTTTCAAAGATTTGTTCTTTATATTTCTATGTAAAACTTGCATTTCCTATTGTGGCCCCACCCTACCCCCAGGGGTCAAGATTTTAACAATTTAATATCTACACTACCCAAGGATGCTTCCACATCAGTTTCAGCTTTCCTGGCCCAGTGGTTCTTGAGGAGAAAATTTTCAAAGATTTATTCTATATAATTCTATGTAAAACTTGGATTCCCTATTGTGGCCCCGCCCTACCCCCGGGGGTCTCGATTTTAACAATTTAATATATACACTATCCAAGGATGCTTCCACATAAGTTTCAGCTTTCCTGGCCCGGTGGTTCTTGAGAAGAAGATTTTCAAATATTTGTTCTATATAATTCTATGTAAATCTTGGATTCCCTATTGTGGCCCCGCCCTACCCCCGGGGGTCTTGATTTTAACAATTTAAAATTTACACTACCCAAGGATGCTTCCACATCAGTTTCAGCTTTCCTGGCCCAGTGGTTCTTGAGAAGAAGATTTTCAAAGATTTCTTCTTTATATTTCTAAGTAAAAATTGGTTTCCCTATTATGGCCCCGCCCTACCCCCGGGGGTCATAATTTTAACAATTTAATATCTACTCTGCTCAAGGATGATTCCACATCAGTTTCAGCTTTCCTGGTCCAGTGGTTCTTGAGAAGAAGATTTTCAAAGATTTGTTCTATTTATTTCTATGTAAAACTTGCATTTCCTATTGTGGCCCCGCCCTACCCCCGGGGATCCTGATTTTTACAATTCAAGATTTACACTACCCAAGGATGCTTCCACATCAATTTCAGCTTTTCTGGCCCGGTGGTTCTTGAGAAGAAGATTTTCAAAGATTTATTCTTTATATTTCTATGTAAAAATTGGATTCCATATTGTGGCCGCGCCCTACCCCCGGGGGTCATAATTTTAACAATTTAATATCTACACTACCCAAGGATGCTTCCACATAAGTTTCAGCTTTTCTGGCCCAGTGGTTCTTAAGATGAAGATTTTTAAAGATTTGTTCTTTATATTTCTATCTAAAAATTGGATTTGCCCAAGGGTGATTCCACATAAGTTTCAGCTTTCCTGGCTCAGTGGTTCTTGAGAAGAAGATTTTCAAATATTTGTTCTATATATTTCTATGTAAAACTTGGATTCCCTATTGTGGCCCTGCCCTTTCCCGGGGGTCATAATTTTAACAATTTAATATCTATACTTCCTAAGGATGCTTCCACATCAGTTTCAGCTTTCCTGGTCCAGTGGTTCTTGAGAAGAAAATTTTCAAAGATTTATTCTTTATATTTCTATGTAAAAATTGGATTCCCTATTATGGCCCCACCCTACCCCCGGGGGTCAAGATTTTAACAATTTAATATCTACACTACCCAAGGATGCTTCCACATCTTGAGAGGAAGATTTTTTAATGACCCCACCCATTTTTGTCTTTGCTTGATAATCTCCCCTTGGAAGGGGACTTAATTTAGCTTGACCCTTCATTTTAACAAACTCCCTCTTACCCAAGAATGCTTTGTACCAAGTTTGGTTGAATTTGGTCCATTGGATCTTGAGAAGAAGTCGAAAACGTGAAAAGTTTACAGACGGACGGACAGACGGACGACGGACAAAATGTGGTCAGAAAAGCTCACCTGAGCCTTCGGCTCAAGTGCACTTAAACTGCGTTTAGTTGCAAATTTTTCTATGACCAGCGTTAATGAAGGATTTGGCGCTCTTTATCGTTTGTCCAAGTGCACATTAATATTCTATTTGAAAAGCACATCATAAATGCACTTCTATTTTTCTGCACTACTGCTACGCATTTATTCCACGTATAGGACAGTTTCAATCGCATATTTGATTCGCAGGTATGTTGAGGTTACAACCAAATATTCTACTTGTCTATATAATATGAGCATCATAGTAAGCTATATGACGTGAAGTTTAGAGATTAGAATTTCTTAAAATCGATATCTAAGATTGGTTTGAGGTTGTAAAAATTAATCAAAATATGTAAAGGCATAATATAAACGGAATTTTGTCGTTTCTGGGCCCCTGTAGTTAGCATAGGGGTTAAATACCAAACCAGTGAGGTCATAGCTGTTGATCATGCAGTAGCAGAGTGAAAGTGAAACATAACGAGAATTCATGTAAACAAACACCCCGTCAAGAAGTCGGAGTTTAAAAGCATTTAGAATGAATATCATGTGCAATTCATATGGGAATAAAGGTTACGAATATAATTCTACAATTTCTTCGTAAAATTAAAGCAGGCAGGGTGTTTACTTGCCGATCAGCCATTCCTCTGTCGTTCGTAACAAGAGAGATGTAAACGTTTAACACTACGCCGCATACTTTGAAACTTAATTTTTGTTTTTATCTACGTTTTTTTTTCTTTTGATTTTGGAAAGTGCTGCTAGAATCGTATGGTTTACGGGAATCAATGCATTTTTTCCGATGTTATGAACAAAATGTAAAAATTTTGGGAAGGTTTCGTCCTAAAGTGTTGTATAATAATTTCTGTGATAGGACAGTAGGATTCTAGCATCACTTTTCGTGATACAGAGATGTTTTTACATAACTATTATTACAAATTGAAATTAGTTTTCCCCGGGGTAGTGTTGAACTTTTCACTTCTCATTAAGGTATATTTTCTAATTATAGACGTCACGTGGTGACGTCGTGGTAAAGTGCTTCCGGTAGTACAAGTCCCACTGAAGTCTATAGAATGCATAATTATAGCATAAGTTTTATCCTTGACTTTTCCGAATTTTAAGTGTTACATAATTATAAAAAAGTGTTAATTCGATGAATTCTGATCCATGTGCTGCCTTAACTTACGCGCGTTAATTGGTATATAAAACATACGTCATCGGAGATTACAGAGCTCACCTCAACGAATGTTGTCTTTAAGTTAGGCAAAGTCACACAATTACCCACAAAAAGTGTACATCCAAATATGCAAAATTTATGCAATTTTGATTTGATACTTTGGAATAGACCTATATAAAAACTTCAAACTAGTTCTTCATCATAAAAACGTATTTTAAATCCAGCATCTGAAGCAAGTTTGGTTTAAATAAGCCTGATAGTTTCTTGGTAATAGGCATGCACCTATAACTTTTAAGATGTCCAGGATTATCTGGAAAATGTATGTCAAATTCAGAATCTGAAGGAAGTCCATTAGTGTGCATCCTAAGATGTATCCTCCATGCAAGTTTGCTCAACATAGAGTTCAAAGTTACTCGTTGAACAATTTGTCCTTACATCGTTTCTGAGCCTTTCAATTGCTTTTTAGTAGTAATTTTAAGAAATCGATATTTCTTTATTTTGTGTATGCAATGCCTTTTTTCGCCATATCTAGGGAAATGATGTAATGATGAAATGTACATTTACTTTTATATACTTCTAGTTTTATCAAAACATTTTCAGAGTGTTCAAAAACTCATTACCTGGTTAAGAGCATCGTAGAGACTTTCATACAAATTTTCTAAATTCAGAAGAATAACTGTACTTCCAGCCTCCATACAAACTTTGATTCGGTTGATGTTTCTGCATATCTAAAAAATTGAAAATATTTCCTTTTTATTACAGTAATAAACATTTTTAATCAATATTGATCTTAATCAAATTACACAAGAATGTCGGAACTCCTTTTTTTAAAACCCTCAAAATCGTCACATAGCACAGAAAAACAAAAGGAATAAACTTAGTTATTCAATCTGTGTAACATTGAAACCAGTCGGGGGATTAGTTTGTGTGGCACATTGCATGCTCTTAGATATATTTTTAGTGAGATTATTTAGTCATAAAAATTCTTTTAAAGGATAGAGCATGCTGGTAATATTTAAAACAAAATCGGGAAACATGCTGAAATAGATACTAAATAAGTTTTCTTCCTGCAAACGTCAAGGTATGGAAGTATTGGGCTTATTTTTTATGTAAAAATCTGATTAAAATATGGTTTAAATTGTGTTATCAAGAACATAAAATTATTTAAAACCAGCATTGATTTTGCCTTTATGATTACGTGAGGGTCCCAAGTGTATAAATTCCGTAGATTGGCAAGCTTTTGTTCTTTTTTTTTAAACACAATGTGCTGCAGAATCGATGTAATTTGCAAAAAAATCCGAAATCCGAAATTAATCTATTTTCTGACCTTCCTGTGTTTATCTGTGTACATAACTTTTAACAGGCTACACTCATTTAATGATAAGGTTTGAAAAGGTTTAATTGATAAACTGATTAATTATTCTTAAGGACTCCTCAAAAGGGTCTAACTCTATCCTTTCCTCTCAAATTAACATTTCTAGAGAATTGAGTAAGGAGATTTACTTCGGTTTCAGTGTGAATGAAATAAAACCAAGAACACTTTGTTTGGATCTTGATTACGAATGTCTACGTAACTTAATAAATTCTTTGCAAAATTAAGTCCAATAGATGTTGTTACAAACAAACAAAATTGCTAGGTGCTTCAATGCAAAGTGTCGTCATGCTATTTAAGCTTATTTTGTGATACTATGCATTATGACGTCACGTTATTCATCCGACTCAAGCGTCTAAATTTTCATTCCAGCATTATTACCAAACCAATCTCCTGTTACATGCATACTAGGTAGGGAATGAAATTACATAAAGTAAATTACCTGAGTGTATTCCTGATCGCTTGGAAAACTACTTCCAAATATTGTTATGACTTTGTTTAGACTGAAAATTTTCTGTTGAAGAACAGCAAGTGCCCCATAGTTTTCTGTAAGCAGCAACAAATAGCGGGTGTCCCTATAAAGTGGAAAAAATATTATTGAGACTTTGGTAATAACTATCTTAGTACCACTAATCACTGCCCTTCTTTACTCCAAAAGATTGCTAAATACTTTTCACTTGATTCAGGTGTTGAAGGATATGGAGATAACAAAGAGCATTCAATATCATAGTCCATCGAACAATACAAATTGTATGTGGGAGCAGAGGACCATTGAACACACAGACCTCCAAAAAATCAGGGGTAGAATCAAGTGCCATGGAGGAGTTAGAATCCCCTGCCCACCAGTTACACCGGTCGTGGACTCCTTGTCATGATCGGGACATAATTGAAAAATCCGTCGTCTATTCAGACTATATATAATGGATTAATCATAAGTATGAAAAACGTCACTCTTTGACTCTCTCATTTGGTACACGTCACAATTATTTTATACCGGTTTCTAGAAGCGATAAACTCGCTTGAATTAGAATTTTCTGTAATCCTTCAGAAAAAAACAAAGAGAGCCAGTTCATCACCTGTAGAGGCGGCTTTAAAGGATTGTAAGGTGTAAAATATAAACAGATTTCTAAGAAATGTATCTGAAATTATGGAGGGGAAGGAAGATCATTCACCAATGTTGAAAAGTGGTGAAATTCCACCAAACAGTGCGCAAAAAATCTCATACTTTTTTGCATTACGAAATCTGTCGCGTTATGATCAAGGACTAATATATCAAACTGTAACGCTACAGTTCTGCAGCTAATTAAGCTGCAGAAAGTTGCATATTCTAGTCGTTAGCAATTGCCTAGCATATTTTAAGCATCTGCTGTTATGGGCCAGAAGATAAAAATAAATCAATAATGTTTATTACTTCTGGCCCAGTTGACTTGATAAGAAGACTTTTTAAAAATGATTTTCAGAATTTGGGATGTTTTCCGTTTAAAGTTTAGGGACGTGGTCATTTATTTGAACAAATTTTGATACCCTTAACCAAAGGATATTTTGTGGCATGGTTTTTTTTTTAAATACATGTAGGACAGGCTGTTCTAAAGAAGTTACAAATTTGAAAAAAAAATATAGACAATACAAAACAAGACAAATACATTTTGACAGACTTCAGACGGAAAGTCGTCGGGAACGTTTGAACTGAAAAAATCTCTCTTCAGCCTTAGAATCAAGTGAGCTCAAGTACACGCACAAAAAAATTGAAGCAGAGAATGACAATAAATTGTCAAAGGACGATACCTTTCTTTAAAATGGTTCAAACAATATAAATCTTAAACTGTAAGACATCGATATAAAGCTGACACACAAAAAATCCGGTCATTATCAAAGGTACCCTATAAGATCTGGAAAACTACATGTAAAAAGGAAATGATAGAGGTATGACTGTCCGCAAGGAGTAACATTCTATATCACTATTATAGTAGGGACATAAAAAGAATTATGGATCCTCTTGACAATAATTACCTAAAACGATAGTTTGTTTCGACTTACCCTTCAAACTCATCACCCTTTAAACAAGACTGAATCAATCCTGTTGGCGAACAATCGGGATCATCTTGAAGTTTCTGGTGAAAAGAAATAAAATTAAGGGAACTGATTGAGATTTTATTATGTACGAGGGTTGATCCAAAAGTTCGTGGAATTTTTTCATATTTCATTTATTTTTGAGTGGAATTGGTTGAAAATTACAAATGAAAATATAGACAACTGACGAATGTTTTTCAAATTAAAAAACAGCTTAAATGTCTTTGATAGTTACTCTATGGCAGTTGCCATAAAAAATGGTTGTTTAGAAATGCGGGGGAGATATTAACGCGTTTATTTTCGTTGTAATTCTTAATACGTGAAATTAGAATTCAACCGCCTTAAGTGGTATATAAAATGAATATTATGTCATAATTACGATTGCTTGATCTTTAATTAACCTTTGTGTGAGAGTTTTACTGATTTTACTGGATAATTAGTTTATTAGTTGATGATTTAATGTTCATCTTTAAGTTTTTAGACAACGTCAAGTTTCGGTCAAGTCATACGTTTTATGAAAATTCCGGGATCACTCTATCTTAAACGCGTATATAATTGACAAATGCTTTGGAAAAATGCGTTGAGTTACTGGTTTTCCAGTAATAGAACTTCCATATGGACGTTGATTAAAAGTGTGATCGCTTTCTGCATGGAGACTCTATTTTAATTGCAAAACCACCCTAGACAAATTAAAAGCGTCAATTGACGTTGTCGACTGCCGTAATGTTCTTGACATTGCTACTGAAATTGGAACATCATATGGAAAGATGTGTACTATTTCAAAATATGAGTGAAAATTAAGATAAGTTGGTGCAAGAGGATACCCAGGCTTTTCTTGAACAAAAAAATGGAGAAATTGAAAGTATTTTGTAGAATAAAGTATTCAAATTGGACATTAGGGCGAGTTGCTTCTATAACAAGACGTGAGATATCTAATTTGAAGTTACGTCAAAGTTTCTCCCGGGTTTCACAACTATCCATTTCAGAAAGCTCGTGTGACCTCATTGGTGATAGGAAAGTGGTGAAATTTTCTAATAGTGTTGCATTATGACTCTGTATTTTGAATATGCCTGTTGTTTGCTTTCATCAAATCACGATAAAATTTTAGAAAGAAATTCCACAAACTTTTGGATCAACCCTCGTACATCTATAATCTACAATCGAGCACAACATACTTGATATAACAAAAAATTGAGATCTTTTTATTTACAATAACAATGAGGTAGTGTATGTTTTTCATATATTATACAATATTTGATAATGAATTAATCTTTTGAATGAAAGATTTAAAGTTCTCATTTCATTTTACTTCAGTGTATATTTACACTTTTCGATGAACTGTTATTTAAAATATCACATCATTTCATCAAATTCGATAAAAATTACAAGTTATCAAATGGTGAGGGGAGTAAATATTAAAATAACCTCCTCTATCTGAGTCATTTGCGGAAGTTCATCCTTAAGCTCTCTTGAAAATATTGTCAACGGGTCCTCTTCATTCTCTTCACAAATATATCCATCAAAGTTCCGCATGATTGCATGTTTCAACATCAGCCAGGTTGGTTGTTTGCCATTGGTATGCGCAAATCCATATACCATTTTTATCAGACTACAATTAAAGTATATACATTTAGGTATTAAGCATACAGCTGTATTTGATGCAGGCACTTTTGTAAATGAAGTTGTTCGTTAATAGCTTATTTTTCTGAGAGAAAATTTTTGTAAATTATTTTCTCATTTTACGGACCACAAAACATTTTATTTCTGAAATAGGCATATCCATCTTTCTATTGAAAGACCCCTTAAAAGCTTTTGAGGACTTTCCCCATTTCAATAGAAAGACCTGCTGAGATTGCATTGTTTATCGTAAAGTTTTTTTTTCTATCGTTCTCTGAAACAAACTTTTCAAGTTATTATATCGTCCCGAACGAAGTCGGGCACGACATTTTAGCTATTGTACGCATGTTTTTGTTATACAAGCTGTTTCTCGGAGATGGCTGGGACAATCTTCCTGAAATTTTCCTAAAAAGAGGATCGCTGGTTGTAGTTGTGTTGAGTGGTCATTCAGTTTCAAAATGGCTACCGTTGCCATGGAAATCTGCCAAAAGCGATTTTTGTCCGCGAGTGTTCTTCTGGTCACTTGAACATTCTTCATGAACCTTTACTGATTTATTGATCAGTATCTGTCATTGTGCTTGTTGCATTTAAACATTGCAAATTGTCAATTGTTTCCATGGAAACAGGGGAAGAGTGAAAATTTTTAACTTTGATTTTTAAATCAAAGTACTGAAAGCACTGATAGGAGTTGATAGGTTTTTTTTTCAAGTTTAGCTAATTAATATTGTTTTATTGATGAGAAAAAATAAAAGTTTTGTCCAGTTCGGGCGAAGTAAGCTATTGCATGCAATAGCAGACTTTGTAGTTTCTTTAATTATCGTTCTTATTTATTTCCTCTAATTTTTGCTTCTAGGTTTAATGAAAAGTTTTTGTTCTTCGAAAAGATCAACAAGACAAAAGACCACCTTTGAGCAATCGCTTAATGATAGCTTAATGGTGACTTATTGGTGCTTAAAGAAGTTAACTCCTTTAAGCCACCATTGTCACCATTAAGCTGCAACTTACGGGTGCTTAATGTCCAAACTTCATTAAGCTACCATTAAGCCACCATTAAGCCGAGCTTAATGGTAACTTAAGGGTCAAAGCTCATTAAACCTTAACGCATCTTATTTCGAATCTTTGATCTAAAATTTAAAGTTATTTCAATGTAATTTACGCAAAATCTATTTTTTTTGGGGGGGGGATCTATAATTTTGTCTCGTGCGTCATTTTTATATAACATTTTTTTCAACAGGCAAAATCTCGGGCACTGAGAATAAAGTTAGCTAATAGCCACATTGGCTTGCTCCTGGCTTTTAATAATTATTATACTTATCATATACAGTCTCAATAAAAAAAACGTTTTAACTTATTTCCGCATATTTTTTTTAAAAATAATTATATTATTACATATGTTGTTTTTATTATTAGTGTATATATGATTTTTGTTTAAAAAAAATAATTATATTATTACACGCCGGGGACAACCGCCTGTGAAACATGCCACAACATTTTCTTTTTTTTTTTACGATGAGCATTTATTGTTGACTATATAGAGATATTATTCTTTGCTCTCCTGTACCTTTTAAAGAAATGAGTTAAAATAAGATTTATGTGCGCTTTGTAATACCTTCTGACAAACTTGCATGTACATGATGTGGTTAATCATCAAACTCCATTAAGCTAGCAATATACACGTTTCAAGTACAACTTTGTCTTTTTAAAAGATTGTGAGCTGGTGCCGTAAAAACATATTTATAAAAACGATATCCAAACCATTTGTTAAAAGTTCTGATCATTTATTAATAGGAACACAAATTTGGGCACTTTGGATTGAGGTTTTTTTCTGAAAGAGAGGTTCACAAATCAGAATCGTGAATCTACGAGCTAGTACGATGTTTATCACATCGGCAGAGAAATAACTCTTAACTGGTAAGAAAAAAGGTCAAAAGAACCAATGGACACCTTGTTTAAAATGTTCCAATGTGGCACATGTTCTGTTATAGCCATTGGGTCTTCCCAGACTTTACCGGCACTCTTGGAAAACATATCTGAGGTTTCAGCGGATTTCCGAGCTTGGTATAAAGGTCTATGAAGGTAAATTTGCAATTCTAGAAATATAAATCTTTGATTTATGAGTACCGAGTTTCTGATGCATGTTCTTTTAGTTCATTAAAGTGAAGCTTGGATAACAAAATACGAAATGATCAAAATAAATTTAAATGTTTTCCCAACATACTCTGAAAAGAGTTTTTGACCGAGCTTGTAGCTTGTTTTCTGTAAGGAAAGCTTAATGTGTAGATTCTTTGCATATTACCCAAGCATTTTTTGCACTTCTGTTTGTAAGTTACATTATATTTTTTTTTATCGGAATCAGGATCATACGAGGGGTGTTAGAAAAGTTCGCGGACAAGTTCTATTGTGATCGCGCTATTTCCATGAAACCGGTCAAACTTTCCAGATATAATCTTGAGCTTTTTTCCAATAAATATACAAGAATTTGGTGCTCTCCGGTGATTATTGAAAAATATACGGCATTTTTATTTTGATAAATCTTGCTTCACGGAGCATGCTGCATTTTGGCAAGTTTACATCACAAAGACTCTTTATTAAAATTAAAAATTGCACAATTGTAGTGCCAAGAGATTTATGATATTTTACCTGCCGCTAAAGTATGCAGGAAACGTCACTGGGAGAAATTTTGAACTAAATTGGAGGGTATATGGCTGTTTTATAGCTGTTTATAAATGATCAACGCTTAAAAACACAGCCAAAAATCGAAACGTCATTGGGCGTCATGGAGCACTGCACTACGTAAAATTATGTGTGCAGACAGGAAAATGTCTAAAAGGAGATTAAAGTGTTTAAGATGCTGCCGGGAATATCCGACACATACAAAGAACAAGTTTTCAAATGGTTGTAGCTTCTTAAGAATGGAAGGAGAAACATTTAAATGATTCACTACATCGGTACTTCAATACCCCCCTATCGCATGGATGTTGCGTTGCGCCTATATGGTTTTGCATAGTTTCCATACCTGATCGATTGACTGCATAGACTTTTTTTTTAAGATCTCAATAATATCCGAAACAGTACAAAAGACGTTATAGTTGAAAAGTAATTTGTTTTGATATAGATATTCAATTTTAAAGTAGAAAAAATATGAGAAAAATATGAAGAAATTAAAGATTTATAGAACTGCGACAAAGCTTAAAGGGTTGAAATCTGGTTGTCACGTCGCCTTACGTCAAGTGATTGCTCCGTGAATCCCATAACCCCATAGTAAAAATAGTTGTAAAATTTTAAGATTTTATAATATGGACCTGATTTTTTACATACCAATAAACAAAATGTGGGAATTCATTCAAACATAGGTCATACTTCACAGTACACAATAGATTTTCTGTAATTCAATGTGTCCGCGAACTTTTCTAACAACCCTCGTAGACTAGAATTACCTGTCTTTTACGAACAGAATGTATATCACTCATATCAGGCAGGAACATACTTACAGAATAGTTTGTATTCATTTAGGAAAGGCCGGTGTAAATTTGGATAAAATCAATTTTTGCTTGAAAAAAATGAAGTTGTAAGCGTACATTATATTCACAGCAATTCACCCAGAAAGCCAAACTGTGAAGTCGAGCATGCGGCTTTTTTTTTTAAGAAATATGCACGAAAGTAGTTAATCAATACCATTACTGAAGTTTCGTTTAAAGATAAATTTATACATGTACCTGTAAAAGTCTCTAAGACCAAAAAATTCTCTTCTTGTTCTTAAAGTGTCAAATATTCGTAAATAGGTTTTCGCTAAAGGCTCTAGCATGGGTAAAATCATGGGAAGAATGCTTCTTTTTCTAGAGCAGATCCCTCTACAAAAAGATAATTTATGTTGTAATAAAACAATAATTTTATCTTGAGTTTTTTTTATAGAAAAAAAAATAATTGTTTGCTTTATATTATTATTCGATATTTTGTAAACTCTTTCATCCAATATGTAGAATGTATGGTATATTTACTCAGCACTGTTTTTTAAGTCTTCTAATCCCGGTACTGGTCTCTGAACAAGTATCCCTCTATTCATTTTGGCTGGATCTAAGGCCCAGTTTGATATTCCAATGAAAGCAACCTACAAAAAATGAATTCAGATTTTTTAAAAATTTGGCATTCCTTTAAATTAAATCAATTATCAATAATGTTTTGTATATATATATATATATATATATATATATATATATATATATATATATATATATATATATATATATATATATAT
>PRKT01000981.1:81045-121009 GCA_003671525.1 Saccostrea glomerata
TATATATATATATCCTGATCAAACTACTTCATCCCATATATGATTGTGTGAATCTCCTATTATCATGAAATATAGTTGATTAATGGGAGATTTAAAAAAAAATCTTGATAATAATTAATTAAGGAGGAATGCCACACCAACTTTTCATTTTATAGATCTCTGAGTCAACCTTTTAAAACAAAGGTTGCAGTATTGAAAGTTCGACATTAGCTTTTAATTATTTTATATGAATTGTTTTATATTTTTTCCGAGAAAATGAAAAAAAAATATTTACGTCCAAATTAGATGCTTTCTTGTTAATATTTTGCTGTAATTGAATGCATCACACGAATACCTAATAAAATATGTAAAGAAAAGCCGTATAGATATTAATTTTTTGAAATGAAAACATATTTATGAAAATAAAACACATAATATGTGAATATTTTTTAAACTTGTGGTTAAAATTTTCTTCAAGCCAGTCACAACTGGGGTGAACATGTTCATTTATCATATTTATAAAAGAAATTGAAACGAAATAGCCAAATTTTAGAGAAATTAATTTTTTTTAAATTTTGGCCAATACCGATCAAAATTAAACCGATCCCGACCATAATTGTAAAAATATTGGAAATAAATAACATTTCCCCAAGAACACTAGTCAGATTAGGTGTAATAATGGTTAAAACATTATTGAACCTGACAACAAAATAGATTTCTTTATTGTTAATACATGAATAGGCAATGAATTAGCATTTTATTCATTTTGTGTTAATTTTGATAGAGATCGGTTTAATTTTGATCGGGTTAGATCCAAATCTTAAAAAGAAATTCTCTAAAATTTCTCAATTTCGTTTCAATTTCTTTTCAAAATATGATTAATAAACATGATATCCTCAATTGTGACTAGTTTTGTGGTGTTTTTAACCATTTAAAAACCGTTTAAAATATATTCACAAATAATGTGCTTTATTTTCATAAATTATTTTTATTAAAAAAAATTTAAAAGTCTAACCAGCCTTTTTATACATATTATATTAGATAATCATATGATGCATTCATTTACAGCAAACTTTTTAATTCGAAAACAACTTATTTGGATATAAAGATTTTTTTTCATTTTCTTTGAAAAAATACAAGAAAATTCATACAAAATAATTAAGAGCTAATATCGGTCTTTTAATGCCGAAAGCATTGTTCAAAAAGGATGACTCAAAGATCTATAAAATAAAAAATTGGTGTGGCATTCCTCCTTAAGTAATTCTTATCAAGATTTAAGTAATGATTTGATGTTTAAGAGTAAGAAACTTTAAGACCTTTTGCTGAAAGAATACTTGTCATTTTTTTCATATTTTGTATATTATAATTATGTCCACGCATCTTAACGCAGTTATATCATTAGGTTTCTAGCCTTATTTCAAAAATATTGTGAGACAAAAGTATTCTTTACAGTGTCTAAGTGTTGGAATTTTGATTCTCCATGTTTCTAGGCACATTAACATGTCCATAACTGGGCAGATAAGAAAAAGCAAGCTTCTTTTGTCGCACTGGATCTCTAGAGGAAAATTGACTACTTTTTAGGCCAACTTAAACAACATCTTAATTTGCAAGAGATCCCATCCTTCAATATTTGATAATTTACCTTGAAATGCAAGTTCTTCACATTATTAAGAAACTGTGAAAATATTGAACAGAGTTCAATATTGCAAAGAGTACATTGAAATAAGACATTAGCATATAAAAAGGTATTGTGTTTGTTACATGTATAACCTTTCCTCGAGTACGGAAAAACCGAACTATGACGTCAAACATTTGCGAAATATGTGAGTTAAGACATATCTACAAACAAAGTCATTCAATACCTATGTTCAAATATTTTTGTGTTATTTTTTTTCACAAACTACCCATTATGTTCTGATCATTACCTTTTTGTTATTATACTGCCCGTGTTTTACATGTACCGTGTATAACATCACTGCATGTAAAGATATCGACTATGACGTCAACGACTTATTGGACGCGCAGTGTAGGGAAACAGGCCTGGGGGACATAAAACTTAGACGAGCTCACTTTTGAGCCCTGTCTCACCTTTTTTCCGAAGGGAAAAAATAAGGAAAAGTGAGATTGAGATCAAAAGTGAGCTCGTCTGGCCCCAGGCCAGAAGAACGGATCAATCTGTTCTGTAAATTGTTTATATTTTCAACAAAGTTTAAAACTTTTTAAATTTGTTTTATTCCAGAAGATGAAGTCGAAAAACTTTTTTTTTAAAAATGATACTGTGGTTTCAATCAAGTTTTGTACATATATTATCAAGACCATGTGTCCTTCGTCTTCTTAAGTTATGTCCAAATTTTGTAGACATGGAAATATTTAATCAACGAGTTAGTAATTGCACGAGACTATGTGTAGATTTTATGAAAGATGTTTTTGGTTCTTGGCTCTCTAGTGTGTTCCTTGATGACAGGACGTTGATTTTAGAATTTTTAAATATTTTTTTCTGAATCATGAATGCAATTTCATACATCAACAAAGGGATTTATTTTATTTATGATAACGTGATAATTTTGAATCCTTGGCTCTAATATGACAAAGATTGATGTCTGCAAACTTTTCAAACACCTCTTCTAGGACAAAAATAACTTATCATCTTTGAATGATGGATATGGAGATAACGACCAGTATTCAATGTCAGCGTCCATTATTATTATTTTTGCTTATTTTCGAAAGGGAAAGTGTAATTGGACTTTATAGTTAAAATAATCGTGTGACTTTTAGTGGTGTACTCTATTTAGCGGGGTTGTTTTTTTTTTCGGGGGGGGGGGGNNNNATCCATTGCCGAGGCCGCTAAACTTACTAACATCGCTGAAAAACTTGCATATCATGCAATTGCACAGCACATTTAGATAGCGCTAAATCAAAACTACTGTAGCTCGTTGATGAAATTGAATTTCAGCTAAATACATGTATCATACATGCTAAATATAATACCTAAACAGTATCTATTGACTTTAAGAGCGTCATTTAAGAATCATAGTTTTAAGAATTTGCACCTTTTTATGTGGTTCTGGCACATCATTTCCAATGCATCCATCTTCTAATAAAGGATGTAGAGCCTATAGAAAACAAAAACAACAAAGATATTTATAATCAATCTGAATGTTTTATTGTGTTTTTGTCGATATAAATGGGATTAAGATATTTACCTTCAGGGGCATTTTTGGAGAATCCTCAGCAAGTCCAACTTCATCAAGTACGACAACCGATGCAAATCTGTCTAGATCTTTATCTTTTTGATACAGAGCACACTGACGGAATGTTCCGACTATGCCCTCAGAAACCGATAAAGGACTGCATTGGAACGATACCATTTGAACCTGTAGTATATACATGTAGTTCATATCAATGAAATACAATGTACAAATGTATATGGAAAAATCACAAAAAATAGTGCAAATTCATTTCATATTATACTCGTCATTGTTTGTCTTTGAAAAGTTTATGAATATTTTTCTTGTAAGAAAATCAATTGAAATTTCAAACCTCCTTCAGTTGTTTAAAGAAGTCTGAGTGCGATGATCGGCCTTGCATGGCATTAGCAACAATTGTTTTCGCAAGAGACTTTGAGCTACCAGGTTTTCCAATCAAAAACAACGGAATTCTCAGTTCAATACACACTGTCATCATAAAAACATTTTCCATCAATGCCTGGTTTTTCGCTATATTTTCTCCGAGTTCTACTTTTCGTAAGAAGTATTTTTGACACCTGAAATTATGAACGTTCATAGATACTTACATGTAAATGCATATTCTATTGTTGAAAATATACTTGGGTACTATAAAACGTACTAATTTGACGCATATTTATTTTAGCGCAAATTAAATTTCACGCTTGCACTTGGCATTAAAATATGTATAAATGTTTTATTTTTTCCAATTGATCCACAACTGAATATAATTTTGTTGTCACTTAAGGACGCAAACACAATAGAGATCATTTCTTTCATTTCCTTGTCCGTTGTGTCCAAAGCACATGAACGTGGCACAATGTCGATTTTAAACTTTTCTAATTAAATAAAACGTGATCTTTCTTCAGTATAAGATAAGATAGTTAGGTATTGTCTGCAAGGTCGATGTGATCGCTATGCTTGATACACATGTAGCATTGTCAACCTCGAAGCGATAGATGATTGACAGGTTGAGAAGCCCGACATTGAAGGTGTTTATGATAAATAGTGGGTACATATAACAACTATCAATGGTTTAAATAAGTAATTAATTAATAATTTTAGTACTCTGTCGATTGGTCCTACAGTTAACACGTTTACAAGTGCAAATACAGCCATCCTACAACACAACATGACTTGCATAGTTTACATAATCGCACCTTCCGGTTTACTTACTTTGAATACAAAAAGTTTAATATAAAGAAATCCATTAGCGCACTTTAAATTTTAGCCTTCAAAAGCACTTGCGACGAAGGCGCTAAAATTACTATTGTGCAATATTTCTCGTTTTACTTTTAAAAAAGTACTCTCCTAATTTTATAGGAATTTCATAGTCCGTCTTCAGGTTACATATTTTGAACATAAAATATGTACACTTGAAGACGAATTTTGAAATTCAGAAAGCGCATGTGTTAAATGTACATGTAATTTGGCACATTATCTATATTTGATCAACTTTTACAATTACATTTTAAATTTAGGGTTTGTGAATAAAGAAAAGTCAAGTAGAAATTTTTTTCCTAAATTCATGTTTTAACGATTATCATTTTTTTTAAAATAAAAATACATTAAAACTCAAAATAAATTAGTCATATGCATTGTAAAAGACGTATTGCATTCTGGACACAAGCGATAGATTAAAAATGTTTTGATTATTTTCAAATTTGATTTTTTTATACATGTACGAGGGCCATTCAAAAAGTTCTTAGACTTTTGTCCTAACTCTTTTTTAAGGTCATATCATATCCTAATTCAGTACATATATATTTGAACAACAAATTCGAATAATTTGAGTGAAAATTATTGAATGTATTGCGGTATTTATACAAATTATCAAAGATTTAGAACAGCCAAAATGGGGTCACGGAGCAACGTCAAACTTGAGTAATTTACTAATTTTCTCTTACTATAGCCATACCTCTCATAAATGAAGCTGGAATGAATTAAAATTTACATTTTTAAATTAAGTCTTACTGTATTACGTAAGATACTATCAGATTATCTAATATATTACCCCGTTTCAAAGATATCAGTTTCTAAATACATATGGACTTTATTAAAAAAGGCAACATAACATGATATTGGAGGATGTCATAGAGCAGCGAATAGCAATAAAATTGTGATGTGCTTTCGTAAACTTCTATAAAAAACTTTTTAAAATCTGTATAAACCAGGAATTGTACAAAATGGAAAATACATATTTTGAATGGAAGCGAGTTTGAATCGAACGATGGATGGTCTGCAATGAAACAGATGATAGTTAAAATTCTTGTCAAAAGCCTTGGGAACGTCAATAAAGGTGATGTGCGCTTCAATAGCACTGTTGCGGAACTAATAAAGTTTTGCGGTAAAGAATTTGAAAACACCGACAATCTAGTTCAAGATATTTTGCAAAATTGTGAGCAAACTAGGTATCAAGAGATATAGACACGTTTTTATGATTGGAGAAGACGCTACAAACCATGTATGAAATTAAAATTCACAGTAATTTTGAGAAACTTTCCCGACGTTGTTTTTGACGTCACAATGTTGGTAAATCGTGCTACATGGTAATCAATCATGTTGCTTTAAAAATTGGCTAACATGAGTTTCATTTAATCGAATGGAATGAAACTTCACACTTCGACGAAGTAAATGTTTTTATTTATGAAAATGTGTAGTTCTATAATCGGATTATGATAATATGACGATGAGGAAAAGTGTCTACGTATTTTTGCATGACCCTCGTACGTATACTCGACAATGAAAATCATAGAAAGTATTAGAGTCTTTCTTTCTCCATACATGAGTATCCAATAGCATAGGTTAATACTGCACCATTCAGTCAAATGAATGTTCACTATTGGTTACCTTTCATTTGCCTGAATAGTTTAGTAAGATCCTTATAGAAAAAAAAGCTACCTGTACTTTTATCCAACCACCTGCAAATACCACTACGTGTATGCATAGATGGTAATTAAATCTCCCAAAATACCCAATGGATTCCTGTAGGTTTCAATGACCCACAAATACACATTACATACAGCATTCAGTTCTACACTTGCAGTACTAATGGAAACGCTATAATTTAACTCTATGTTATCTGGACGTCTTATTTTAAGAAGAACAAAAAATAAAGATATCAAAACATTTTTCCCGCAAAACTATCTCTTTTGTCTCCCACTGTGAAAAAAATTGTCTATAAATGTATAAATATTCAAAGAGTAATACATGATAAATTCTATGTATTCTTTTCTACAAAATAAAATAAATTATACATATATGAATATCATTTTAAAATGTTTACTTTAAGGGGGGCAAAAATGACTGAAAATAAAAATTTCAGATCTGATTTATCGAAATTAAAAATATATACTGTTGCCTGTTTGTACCTTTCAATAACATCTAGTATTTTGTCTGGTCCTCCAGAAAGCTTCACGGTTCCTCCAAATGCTTTGCTTATTTCAGTCCGAAATACACCTCTTTCCTTCAAGCAGGCATGGTAACATACACCAAGAGCCAAAATAATAGATTTGGTAAGATCATTAACTTCCTAAAATAAAAGTTTAAGAATTATGCAAAGATATAATAAAGATAATATTGCACTATAAAAAGGTCATTTTATGTGTTTGACTATACATGCAATTATGAAATTTTAATATGATCTAATGTTTCCAAATAATACTAAGAATTAAGAATTTTTTTCCATAATCAATTTCCTGAAAAGTTGATTCAAAATGCTCAAAACATTAACAGTGTGTCATTAATCATCTATATTTCTATATCAACCTCAATTGTCGATAGAAAAAAAGATAAAAATCAAGATTAGCGCAAACATGGACATTTAAAAAAAAATCAGAGGTGGTATCGGATGGCATGGATGAGAAAGCATTCCTTATAGATCGATCACACCCGCAGTGTGTTCCCTGTCCTGATCAGAAAAACGAAAAATTTCTACACAAATTAATGTGTATATAATGGCATAATAATTAAAAGTTTTAAAATTAGTTTGCAGATGACGTAATGATAGATTTAATTTCCTGAAAAGGTCATTGTATCGACCATAGAATTCGCAAAATGGCGACATAAAAGGAGACTGCTGATATTTTTCTTTAATCAACTTATCTGTCAATAGCTTGCCTTATTTTAGAAATTGTTATTTTAGACACCGTCCATATGCCTAATAGGTCATTTGAGCACCATGCAAAAACTTTTCAACCATTGAGGTTGGTTCTTGTTTAAAACCAGAGCCAATGACATTCACAATTGTGAAACAGGCACCATTGCTCATCATACACTTTTACATATAACAAAATGCTTAGTTTAGATCTACATTTTTCCCACGAGGCAAATGCAATTTGACTATATAATCAATAGAGCCACACCCAAATACCAGAACCTCTGCCCCAAGTGTCGTAAAATTCAATTTTTAAAAAAAAAAAAAAAGCACCCATCCTCATCATATATGAACATGTAAATACTGTATGTATGTAATTAGTCAATTAAACAAGGAAGCTGCAGAGAACATTTTCAGAGAATTAATTCATTTTACAATGAAATCAATAGCCTTTATAACAAAGGCCCTAACCCAGGGACCATGAAATTCACATTTTTTAATAAGCACTCTTGCTTCTCAAAAATTTGTGTTGTTAGTTTGTTTAATGCCCATGATTAGAAAACTTAAGACAATTTTCAGAGAAATAATGCACGTTTACTATACAATCAATAAAGTCCTGTCCTAACTCCAGATTCCCAAATGAATCCAGAGGCCATGAAATTTATATTTTTTGAAGAGGCAAAATACCTCGTCATTTATATGGTTTGTTTAATACCCAGGAGAAGAAAATATTTGCAGAGAATTAATGCATTTTCACTATATATTCTATATTGAACCGCCTAACATTATAGAACCTCTGATCCTGGGGACATGAATTTAAAATGTTTAGTAGAAGACCCAATGTCCATCACAATGATACAAACATTCTGACTGATTAATGTCGCGGAGTAAAGTAGATGAATTTTAAATATGCACTAATTTTGGTGGTTTTGGTACTTTTCAGGCCCAATAGGGGCAGGGAAAATTGAAAACACAATTTTTGTTCCCCTTCACCCATTGAAAGTTATTGCCAAAATCTGTTGAAATTGGTTGAGCTGTTGCAGAGAACAAGATGAAAATGTTCAAAAGTTAAAACATTACGGACGACGACAGACGAACACAGATAGCAATAGGTCACCCCTAAAAAAAATAAAAAAAAATTTCAAATTTTGACAAAAACTCTCTTGTTCGTGAACTTCTTGAACAACATATGTTCATTAAATCAAATCTTGAATGGAAAACATTTTACATCTTCCCCTTCTGTTTCCTCTATTTCTTCAAAACCATCGTCCTCATTGTCATCGTCTTCAGTAGAATCGGACATTAGATGGAGAAGTCCTTCTTCACCTCCTTGCTTGAAAAACCAGTGTGTGACGTCCAAAACTCTCTCTACATCTCGGAGACTGACAAAGCTACACTCATTCTGTTAATAGAATAGCAAAAATAAACAAACAATTATTATTTCAATTTCGCAAGCAAAGATACAATGTACGACTGTCTTTTAGTACGTATTTTATTTGAATAAATGAAGTTTGAAATGCTGAAAGAAGATATATAATGTAAATGGAAAACATATAACCTTAATTTTCTGAGATAAACTACATATGTTATAATCTTTTAGAGATTTATTTGAATTCAACTTTAAAAGAAAGTTGTAAAGAGTGAGAGGTCGTGAATTTTACTATGAAATCAATTTTCGTACGATAACATTGAAAACGATGGCTACGTGAAGGTCCATTGCAATGTTCACATGCATAACTTTAACGCATACATAATTATTATACTGAAAGGAAAAAGAAACGCAGGGTAAACTTTTGGGGTAAATTGAATTTATTTTTATTTAATTTTTTTCAGTATTCCTATCTAACATTTAAAATCATCTTTCAAAAGGAAATAACTAAAATCCCACTTGATTTTGTTTAATACATGTAATTAATGAGTTACAATGTAGTGAAGCTCATATGACAATACCTCTCTCCCCACCCCAAAGTGAAGATTGAAAACTCTCATTATCTTCAATGTCTCTCCCGTGCATCTGTCATGAGCCTTATTTATCCTTTGCCTTAAATTCATCAGAGTGTTAATCATTCAATCTCTGGCTATATTGGGCATGGGTAACCATTTTTCATTAATTAGACAATTCAAAAATCAGACCCCATGGAACTCCCATGGTGAAGGAACAGTTGCTACCCATTTTTTATCGATTTCTGTCAGTCGCGATCGAGATTCGAACTCATGACCTCCCGATAAGGGGGCGAGCGCTCTAAAGACTGAACTACCATAAAGGGTCTGAAGAGAGGATAACATTCGTCTTCACAGTAGTCAGAAAGGATACCTTAATAAAATTGGACCATTTATTCACTTCATTGAAACGTATTGGTTATCATCTTCTTGTGAAACTGTCCACATAACCGTTTCTCACTTCCATTCTCATTTACCGTGTAGTGTAGGGCTCCGCTGTTAGAATTCCATCGGCCTCAAAAGCAATGTTTTTTAATTGCCTAGAAAAACGAACACTCTATCGCGCTGTTCCTGTACTGCTATATGCATACTTTTTATCTACATTTTACCTTTTGGTTTCTCATAAATTGTTGTGCAGCATTCAATATTTTGCTAAAGACATCTGGCAGATCAGCAATGTCCCTTGGAAATTTTCCATCATTGACCTTAAAATATTAAGAATGAAAGTGCATGTAGCTGTTAAGAGAATAAATAAAAAAGACATTTCCTATAATGCTTCACGCAATATCAACGTCATCTTGGATTTTATATGAGTGATGCACATCTTACATATCGCAGAACCATTTGCCTGATATACAATTCTTCAACTTCAGCATCTAGCTGTCCAAAGTCCCAAACCAAAGGTAGCATGCTCTGAGGCAGTGGTTGTACTCTATAAACAAGTCTCCTCATGGGTATGCGACCTGCAAATTAGTAGTTATACATTTTAATTGTGAATATATGTGGAAGTACCTCACAAAACCCAAAAATAAATTAGAGGCAATGCTGCTTATTAAACATACATAATTTAATTTTCTACATTCGTCATCTGAAAATGACACAAGATATTCGTGTCCTTTGTTTAAATTCATTAATATGCCCTCCTAAAAAATTCATGGATGTGTAGTTTCGCTCTTTGTGTCTGTCAGTCTGTTTATCTGTTAGTCCGCAGAAACATTAACCTTGGCAATGACTTGGCAATGACTTTGGAAAGGTTGCGGGTTCTGACTTTCACATCTTATTCAAGGGTATTATTTTGATGTATGACTTGCTGTAAATATTCATTTAACAATTTTTTCTACTCTTTTCTGCTGAAACAAATCATGGATAATACTTTTAAAGTAGTTCAAGTCATGATTTGAAAACAATAAAATGCTTTACCCATTCGATCTGTTGTTTTGTCAGCATCCACATGATATCCTAAACCCGCCTGTTCCAGTGCTTTTATAAGTTCCTCTGAATGTCTACAATACATTATAAGCAACAGGTTAATAATTTTCATGAACTTTGAGTATTTCGCTTAATGTTATGTAATGTACATGAATTTAGGCAATGATGTACTATTAATGAACCTAACACACTTATCCCCGAGCTTTTAGGGGAATGTTGTTGAATAAGTTCCGCGCGTAAGTTTAGAAGATTTCATCAACCGATGATCTGAAACATTATTGTTAGCCGGGACGCAATTTCATGGGAAAAAGTGGCTCACAAAATACAAGAACACTGGTCTCCGCTGTTATGAATGACAAACTTAGCTCAACAATGCAGCCTCAACCATAATCCAAGAGATAACAAATTGTAAATTTTACAAGAGGCCTACTTGTTAGTTATAAACATTGAAAGAATTTGCCTCCAAAATACCCTTGAATAAATGACGAAACACCTTTTTAATATAATAAACAATGGTTCAACTGAAGGCCCTGATAAAACTAATAAATGATATGATTGATAACAAGAGGCCATGGGCCACATCGCTCACCTGAGCACTGTGGCTAGGAAAAAGTAGAAATTGGCTTATTATTTTCCTATATTGTCTATGTAAAACTTTGATCGGCCATTGTGGCCCCGCCCTACCCGCTGGGGATCATGATTTGAACAAACTTGAATCTACACTACCTGAGGATGCTTCCATATAAATATGATGAATTATGGCTTTCTTATTCTTGAAAAGATTTTTAAAGAATTTTCCTATATATAACTAAGTAAAATTTAGGCCGGTCATTATTGCCCCGCCATACCCCCTGAGGTCATGTCTCGAACAAACTTGAATTTACACTACCTGAGGATGCTTCCATATAAATATGATTAATTATGGCTTTGCTATTCTTGAAAACATTTTGAATATTTTTCTGCATATATTTCTATGCAAAACTTTGATCGGCCATTTTTGCCATGCCCTACCTTCGGTGGTCATGATTTGAACATGATCTGAATCTACACAACCCGAGGATGCTTCCATATAAATATGATCAATTATAGCTTTGCAATTCTAGAGAATAAGATTTTTTAAAAAATAAAATCCTATATATTTCTATTAAAAACTTTGATCGCCATTTCGCACTGTGACAGGATATTATTTTTATTCAATGAATATATTACAATATTTCGTTAATGAAAAAAGAGGCCCAGGGGCCACATCACTCACTTGAGCAAATCGAATAGGAAAAAGCACAAATCAGAAGGGAGGGAGAGTGGGCTTGAATTTTAATACTACTTGAGATTGCCTTCATATTAATATAGCATATGAATTTGCTGTTCTTGATAAAAAGATTTTTATAAACATTTTCTTCCTATATATAACTGTATAATAATTTGAATTTGATTCCCCATTGTTTCCCTCCCTATCCTAAAGGGCCTTGATTTGAATAAATTTAATCATTAATACATGAGGATGCTTAAATGTCAATATGACTAAACATAGCTTTTCTGTTCTTGGGATTTTTTCCTTTATTTTTCTATGTAAAACTTTGATCCACCATTGTAGCCCCACCTTACCCTTGGGGATTATTTTTTGAACAAATTTAATTCTACACTACCCGAAAATGCTTCCATATAAACACAAGTATTACTAATCATGGCTTTGCTATTCTTGAAAAGATTTTTTAAAATATATTTTATTGTAAATCTTGGATCCCCTATTGTGGTCCACCCTATCCTTGGGGGTTATGATTTGAACAAACTAGAATCTACACTACCTGAGGAAGATTCCACATAAATGTCACTAATCATGGCTTTGAAGTACTTGAGAAGCCGTTTTAAAAAAATTCCCTATCAAGTCTTACGTAGAACTTTGATCAGTCGTTCCGCCCCCCCCCCCCCCCCGCCCTACCCCCAGGGGTCGTGATTTGAAGAAACTTGAATCTACACTACTTGAGAAGAAGATTTTTAAAAATTTTCCCTATATACTCATATGTTAAACTTTAATCGGCCATTGTGGCCCCACCCTACCCCGGGGGTATTGATTTGAAAAAAAAACTTGAATCTACACTACCCAGAGGATGCTTCCACATGAGTTTCATCTTTCCTGGCCCAGTGGTTCTTGAGAAGAAGATTTTTAAAGATTTTCCCTATATACTCCTATGTAAAACTTTGATCGGCCATTGTGGCCCCATCCTACATCCGGGGGTCATGATTTGAACAAATTTGAATCTACACTTCCTGAGAATGCTTCCACATGAGTTTCATCTTTCCTGCCCCAGTGGTTCTTTAGAAGAAGATTTTTAAAAAATGCCATTGATTTTTCACTAATTCATAATTATCTCCCCTTTGAAAAGGGCTTGGCCCTTCATTTGAAAAAAAAACTTGAACCCCCTTCACCTTAGGTTCTTTTGTGCCAAATTTGGTTGAAATTGGCCCAGTGGTTCTTGAGAAGAAGATGAAAATGTGAAAACTTTACGACAACAACGGCGACAGACAATGGACAGATTTTGATCAGAAAAGCTCACCTGAGCCTTCGGCTCAGATGACTTAAAAATGATATATGTAATGCTGTAATGAGTCATGATCATCTGTTTCCGATGAAATAAAATGATTACTTTCTGTAAGGGTTACAGGCTGCAACAAGCTTCAGTTTGTTCTTTGCTTCCTGAAATGGCTCTCCATCCATTGATCCGTCACACATGATTTCCTTTAACAGGCCTATTGCTTCTGTTGTATTGGCTTCATCAAAGAATAGGATTGTAAACAAATCTTTGTATTTTTCGGAGTTGGCACGGCTGATCTTTTCGGCATCTTTTACCTTGGATATAATATCAGCATGGTTTGTTCCTCCATGAACCTACACCATTGAAAATCGTATTGAATCATTATGATTACTTCAATTAATGTAATTATTTTCCGAATGATTAACCTAGGATATTGCTTTGAAAAATTACTTGGCAAGCAAGAAGATAAAATAAAATATCTTTTTCCAATAACAATTCGAACTGCAAAACATTTAGTTCAAGAATTGTATATATTCTGAAAAATGAATAAATTTTCACCCTGCAACATTGTTTTCTTTACAACAAAAGACGCATGAAAAGTAGTATAAATGACTATAATTTTTAACGTCCCTCTCGAGAATTTTTAACTCGCGTGGAGACGTCACCACCTGTCGGTGTAGAGCTGAAAATGCTGTCCTATACTCGGTACAAAGGGTCAATGAGCAGGAAGGCATCTTTTTCGTGCCATTACCTACTGCGACACGGGACCTTGATTTATACGGTCTCATCCGCAGGACTGGTCTCAACGTCCCACAGTGGGATTCGAACTCACGACGTAAGGATCGACCCTAAGGCAAACGCCCTAACCACTGCGCCACGGGGGCGACTATGAAAAGTAGATATCTAACTATGTGTCTTGGATGATTTGTTGTTCTGATTTTATACTAGGAATAATTTACCATAATTGAAGGATAAGAAAATTGAAAGATCATGCATTTTTTCATTTGATTTTAACAAAGTTACGCTCAATGATTTCTTGTTCTATTTTCTAGGAGTCCCCCAACACCCTTATACTCGTATTTTTATTCTTTGGGTCGGGTCTGTAGCTATTTCATTTTTTAAATAATATATATGTAGTACAATGTACATTTTTTTTTCTGCTCAATGAAAAAGATTTTGATCAATTTAATTAAACATGTACACTATGAATTGATATAATAGATAAAAAAAATAATTCAATGAAATTGCGTACATATTTTTGCATTGCATCTTGAGATAATGAAATTATATACTTTGTCAGCGACCAGTTTTCTCCTTTTATAGAACAATTGTAATAAGAATTATTTTCTTCTGCTTTCTATATGCATTTACGTACACACAGACTGATAAATCTATCCAATGTCTATATATATATCAACAGACTTAAAATATAAACAAAAGACAAATAAAATTAAATACGTTTATATGCATGTAACATGTGACCTCATAATATATATAAATTTAATAATTGCTTTTAAAAATAAATATATAGATATAACATGTATATAAATATATATGAAATTTCATGAAACTAACAATCGATTACTCAAGTGAATCCAAGTATATAATTATAATTATTAATGATATACTGTTCTTGACTTGCAATTGGAAACAAGTCATGAAAATAATACTGAGCTAAAAAGAAGAAGGTGCATTCATATAATACAAAGCAAATCTTTACCTTCATTAAAAGAATATTTTGTACTTCGACTCCTCGAGGTCGCTGCAGCGAGCACAAAAACTTTACAAGTCTTGTTTTGCCACATCCTGTTTCTCCCATGATTATAACTGGTATGTTACATCTGCAAGAAAAAGGTGTTTAAATGAGAAAAATTATTATTTAGATCAAACTGATGATCAGAATAAGGAGAAATATATAATCTGTTTTGCGTGTTTGTTTTAAATTTGCTATAACCAAATATTCTACAGAATGGTCAACAATAAACACACAGCTATAATTGAATACAATCTTAATTGACTGATTTGTGACAATTATTTTCAAATTATGCATTTTGTGTGAAAACAAATAATATAAAAAAATAATTAAAATTAGGTAAAGTAAAAACAAACAGCATATAGGAATATTCATCATTTGACCAACATCACCTAAAGGACAGGTATAAGAAAATATAATCACCGAAAACGCATGTATATTGCCATAATCTTCTTCACATTGTCTGTAGTTAGCTCATATGTTGGATCTGGGTCATATACATTGTTCTCATTCATCTCAACTCCCATGACATTGTACAGCTTCAACAACTTTTTATCTCTGAAAAACGTAAAGTGACTTCTTAACAATTTAATTAATACATAACCATCTCTAAGACTTCGAATGGAAAAACAAGTATCACATCTTGTTTAATTGAAATACCACTAAGCGTATCAACTTTAAGCTATGGTATCATAGGTCTTTTAGCTTTGTTGTCTTTTTTATAATGTTTAAAAATCATTTTTTCATCTTGTTAGATAACTTTCAGTTATACAAAATATATATATATATATATTTATTCATCCAACCTAGGAAGCGAATCGAAATCTTCATTCAGATTAACCGCATTCCTTATTAGAGCATCCTGGAGGTTCTTATCCATAATTCCATTTTCCAAAATCTTTCCAGTCTTTTGATCTAATAAATTTCCGTTCTTGTCTATTTGAAATCCCAAAAAGGTCATCGTGTTATGATCCGGATTAAAGAAAAGGTATGGATGTGGACTACAATGAAGAGTGAATAAGGTTTAAATATATTTTTTAGCATTCTTTGGTATCATTTCAAAAATTATTAATGGCATTACAGCGTAAAAATGTATAAATCGTATATTATTTTTATCTGTTTCCTACAATGATGAAATATAAATGGACAATATTTTCAATATTCGAAAATTCGATAGAAATATTCGAATACTTTGAAATATTTGGTAAGATGAATATTACATCTTGCTCTATGCATATGTATAATGTATATCTGCATTTTACAATCAGCTAGTACTTAGTTAACATGTATTAATTAAAATGTTTTAATGGAATATTTTTTAATGTTTTAATGAATATATTGATATTAAGTGTAAACAGCAAAAACATTCAAAAACTGTAAATCTAAAAGGTAAATTGATCGTCTTCTCATTACAATGTACCACAGACTATCCTAACCAGCCCTATAAATTTTATACTGTGCAATCACAAATTTTCGTAGGGTTTAATTTTCGTTGTTTTCGAGATATGAAGATACCCACGAATTCATGTCCACCACAAAATTTAAAATGTTAAACACATAACTACATGTACTCAACAATTCGTCATCAACGAATTAAAATCCCCACGAACCAAAATTTATTTCTCATTCCACGGAAATTTGACCCCACGAAAATAAATGATTTTACAGTATATTATGTACCACGGAGAAGAATTGCCGTAAATTGAATTTCTTTATACAGAATGCTAACTCAGGCTTAATTCAAAAGTTTTAAAGAAAGACGGTAAAATTTGAAATCGCAAAATTTGAACTCTTAATTATCACTACTGAATACAAGAAAAATCACTTACAAAATAGAATAGACTGATATATAAACAATTGAACTTTCAATAGATATTATATTTAGTCAAACATTTGACGTATAAATCGGTGTATTAAATGTACTGAAACATATTTAAAAGATAAATTCCTATCTTTTGCAATGTCACAATGTCTTTTAATGTCTCTGTGTTCGCCAAAAGAGTTCTTCAAAAATTATTGGCACACCTTTGAACAATCAAAAAGTCAATCTTCACACCCATTTAAGAAACTCATTATAAAGTATTTACTTAAGAAAAATTACATTAATTATCCTCTTGCATCGAATGAGTAATATATTTTAACAGATTAAATTTTCTTAATTTTTAAAGTAAATTTTGAGGAATGTCTATTAACTTGATTAAATATCATATGCTCTGATCCATCTATTACCAACAATACTGCAGCAAAATCTGAAACCCCAATACGTGACTGTTAATACTATACTGATTTGACATGGGTATTCCTCTTAATATTTGGTTTTGTGTTAATAAATTTTCTTTTGAATAATATAGTACATCTAATATAATTCATGCCAATGAAAATGTAATCAATTGAATTTAAGTAAGTTTCTGGAACGTTTGCCAGAATTTTTACCTTTAAAAAGTATATTCAATATACTTAATCAATGAATAATCGAATCAGAAATTCACATTGATATAAACACTCTCGAATGAATTCTCAAATATTGAAAATTTCTCGACATTCCTAAATTACAACAAGAACAACGATCACAAGATTATGTTTGCCTGGCTAACACCTACTGTAAAGGGCGATACATGCACTTCATTCCAAACTTCATTAATATTTCATAATTTCTTTTAATGAACAAATGTTATCATGTTTTATATGGCTTCTGTCAATTGAATACACATTTAAAAAATAAACTTACCTGCTCTCCCAAGTTCTTTTCATTTGAAATTTTGCAAGAATAGATTTCTGTTCTTGTTCGTTTTCTAAAGTATCTTTGTCTTTCGAAGTTTCTTCGCTTATATTCAAAGATCTTGTAGAAAAGTCCTAAAAGATTATGCTTTAAGATTATATGCATTAAGCCAATATCTTGCAACGTATTTTAATTGCAGAGGATAACAATAAATTTAAAAGCCAAAATAAACATTTGAGTCACTTTTATTTATAAATTAATTATCTCCTAATTGATGATGTAGATAATGAATTAAAAATTTTAAAGGAAATGGTGTATCTTGTATCTTACCCTTGACATTTGGATTAAAAATTTTGCGACGAAATTTGAAAATCCAGGAAGCACATCTGCAGCTGCTGCTCCAGTGAATGCAGATTCCTCAAAGTCCTGAAATTGTGTGTCCAGAAAGCCAACAAACTGTCTAATTTCTGCCCATGATGGGTCGTTTATTCCACAATGCCTAAATATGGGCATAAACTTCAACTAATAATCAGATGACAACATTAAAAATCAACATTATATTATAAGTGACACCATAGTTTGTGACATAAATATTGTAAAGTGTAGCTTGATTTTTCACTAGCTTCTGTTTTACCTCAAAAGTGTCTCCAAGCATAACTGTAAAGTTCCTTCTACATTTTCAGCATTTACGTCACTCAAGGATTTTTTCTGGTCCACACGTATGAGATACTGAAAAGGTCGCTGAAAAACTTTGCTTTGAAACTCTTGCTGATCAAAAATGAGATCGTTTTCACCAAATTCTGAAGGAAGGAAAAAATTATTTACCCGAAATAAACATATCTGTTTAATATATAATCGAAATTGACAACACGTTTTATATCTAAGAAAAGTGTAAAGTCGGGGACAATTTCAAGGAACTCTTAATAAAAGAAACTGTATAAAACATAAAACAGTATAAACGTATTCATGCACTATGAAGAAAAGGCGCTTGGGCACTCAGTACGACACTCAGGTAAAACAAACAAACTTAAGCCATATTATTGTCATTACAGAATAAAACTTGTCGGACTGTAAGATACATTTTGTGGCAATTTGACATTACATTTGGATAGTAAGCAGCACGTTTTTTAAACAAAAAAGATTCAGGAATAAGTATATAAGACAAAGTGCAATGGTGACGATAAAGTCTGATAAACCCCGATGGCCTGCGCCTAACTCCGATGGCTCAATGTCTTTACAGAGACCAAAGTCCGATGGTCACGCCACATTCCGATGGCTTGTTTCCTATGAGACACATTGGGCTAAAGTGTAATGGTCTGATACGCCAAAGTTCGATGTTGAGAGGGAACAATCCACATTTATGACGTCACAATAGTCCGACTTCATGACGTTGCCCTGCATTAAAAATCAATTGATTGACTATTTGTCTCGAATATAATTTCACTGAATTTGCTTATTGTTTTCGCCCACCAGAGCTATTAGGGTTACTCCTTATACACCATTCGACTGATACGGGCTAGTTTTTGAACACCAATGTGTTTCTTCACACCCGAGAGATTCTATGGTTAGTCCTCGCACACTATTGAACTTATTTGGGTTAGTCTTGCATCCATCCAAGATATCTAGCATATAGATGCTACACATTTTTCGACTGATAAGTTTTAGTCTTGCACCTATATCCAAAAGATTAGGGTTAGTCTTTGCATTTAATATTTATTTGACTATTTTAAACAATCAGGACTTGGTAACAGACTACTAATTTTACCTGTATTTCATTGACCACGCAAATAGTTCCAGTTTAAAAATAGAGGTTCTTCTTTAAAAATTCTTCAGGGTGTTTATGGAGTGGAATGGGGTTATTTTGAGTCTTGAATAGAAAGGAGAGGGTCTGGAAAAAAATTATGAAATTGACAAGAATGGGAAATTTTGCTTTTTAGCGCGTAGTAGACAGGGTGTAAAGGGGCCCATATTTACCCTATCCTCGAAGAAAAAGTGAAAAAAGCAGGAGAGGGTTATTTGCGATCCCATAAATGGACTTGCAGAATATGAATGTTCCTGAGATCTTGAAAAATTTTTGGACTTGAATTGGTCTTACTCTGTACCAAGTTTAAGGTAAGTTGAGCTGGTGTATTTCTTAAAAATTATTTTTACATTATAAAGTAATGTATAGCAAAATAATTGGTAGTCTGTGTCCTATGAGGTCAAATGTCAAAACTCAAGTTAATCAATTTATTGGCACTTTTTGGATAATTTGGAACTAATTATAGAAATTGTTGACAAATTTAATGGAAAAAATTATATTTTGGAGAAGTTAAATGTATTTTAAAAATTGAAAAGGGGGAGGGACACCTGGTCATGTTGTCATAGGGTATTAAATAATGTGTGCAATTGATGTGTGTCAAGAATTTATGCAATATAAATTTAATTCTATATATAATGTTGTAGGTAACATAGAACCCATTCCTCTCCTATCCTGTTATTTCAAATGTCAAATGGAGTTCAAAAACAAAGGCATGTTTTTAGCATGTGATTGTTTGGATTACACTGCTGTTACATGTAGTAGGAAAGGAATGCCTAATTTCTAAAAAAAAAAAACAAATGGCTACTTGGACGGTCACTTGGTGTGTGTATTTATAGTTGACACATTAATTATGGATGTGAACTGAAGTTAAAAATGCTTTAAATTTTTTAGTGGCTCATTTTAAGCTGATTGTGGGATTGCATGCAGTTACAGCCAGGATCGTGACTTAAAAAAGCAGACCAATTGTTAGTCAGACTTGAACAATTTTAGCAGAGGCAATGAGCATTTAGAAAACAAGATACAGCTGTCCCTTAAATTACAGTTGAGCTTGTATATTTTTTAAAATTATCTTTTATATTATAATGGAATGTATGGCAAATAAATTGGTGGTCTGTGTCCACTAGGCATGGCGCGGCATCGCATTTTTGCGCAGTCGTAGTATGACGTCACAAACATTAAGTGTTTTCATTGGACTTTGGCGTGTCAAACCATCGGGGTTTGGCGTAGACCATCAGACTCTGAGTGACCATCAGATCTTATGAGTTCCTTGGCACTTCGGAGTCCTACAGGTATAATTTGAGCCTGCTGTTAACAAGTGATGAGAAAAAATTAAGTAAGAGGCAAGTCACTGTACATACATGTCATTTCGCATTTATCACTTTATTCTATTATTCTGTGTATGTCGTAAATGGCTCTCCATTTTATATTTCTTATCTAGCCTCCTTCAATGAAAACGAGTTTAAGATCCACGCGCATTTTTTCTGAAACTTACTTCTTAACCGAAACGTTGGCTGAAGTATTGTCAAATTATTTAACCAAACGCAAGGTCTTACCTGCTTTCTTGCCGTTCAATTTTTGAAGGCTTTCCATCGGAGATCTGCATATTATATCTGGTAAAACTTCAAGAACACAGCGTTCTTTCTGAAAAGATTTTGAAAAAAAATATGTGCTTTATATTATTTTTTTTTCTTATACAAAATAAAATACAATTGTGCACTTAAGACTATTTAACCTTGATAATTAATCTAATCTGATGAAAACAAATTCTATATTTTTTTTATTAAATGTAGAAACATATTTTTCACAATTTATTCATTTTTTAATAATACTATTCTTCATACAAAAATATTAGCCAAATTCAAAGTAAATGTCAATAAGGTACAAAATGGTCCACACCAGCACTTCCCCGTTCTCAAGTCCGTACTACAAAAATTCTTCTTATTTACAGGTCAAAAATACAAAGTTCTATGTACATTTTTAAGGAAAAACAATTTCACATTTCACATTTTACTTTCTAAGAAAGTAAGGGGAGAAAAATGCCAGCTTATTTTTACATGGAAAGCAGCCGGACAGTTGAGAAATAGTGACCTTTCCGTCGACTTTCAGTGACCCTTCTGTTGTCTTTAAGTGACCATTCCGTCGACTTTCAGTGACCTTTCCGTCGTCTTTCAGTGACCTTTCCGCCAACTTTCAGTGATATCTAAGTCTCAATTTAGCAATTTTTTCACTAGCGTATTATTTTATAATCAGATATTTTTCCTTAACAAGGAAGCAATATTTTGAATAAAGATATATTATTCAATCTTAATTGTGTTTTTTTTTACTTATCGTGATCAAATACGGGAACCCTAAAAATATGTCTAAGTAATTATTATAATATTATAAAATATGTGAGACTTATTCAAAGTATAAATGATTTTTAATTTTCTAGTTACATTTAGAAAACAAAAATTCTTCAAGTGATAAAAAATGATGATCCGATAACCGATTCAAAATTTAAATAAATGCATAACATTGTATAGTGCTTATACGTGTATTTTTTCATGGAAATGTATAGTTTTGATTGATGAGACAGAATTTATATTATTTAAACCATTTCTGGAAGATCGCAAGTATTACTGATCAATTTCGTTTCTTAATTATGCCATTGTCAAAACTGAAGGATATTTAGTTTTTGAAAGACATTATTTTAAATTCATTTTTAATTACAAGAATAAATAAATCGTTTATACATGCCTCTAGTAGAAAAAAAATATAAAGAAGATTTTAGCTTTCTAAATATTATTGCTTTAATAAAATCATTCTACTAAGTTTCTTGATAGAGAATTTACAACGATCTTAAATCTTTGACACGGGAACAGGTGCCCGTCTCTGATAATTGTCATCATCCCGATAGGAGATGTGTAATTAATTAGTCTGTCCCCAAAATCCGCGCAACTAACATAGAATATACAAAAGATATACAAGATAAATACACATCGCAGCTCTTCGATACAACAGGTGAACTGATTGTTCCATCGATTTCTATAAATTAATTAATTTTAAATCCTTAATTTTCACCATGAAGTCGTAGCGTAATTGGTAAGGTCGCGGAGACCTAAGCAGGAGATCAGGGTTCGATTCTGGGCCTGGGAGTAATTTTTTTTTCTTGTATTAATTTTTTCCTATTTATTTTTATTCGGAATTAGATACATTTAATGCTAGTTTACCAGGAAAAAGTGAAATAAAATTTTTTGGTAATAAAATAAGCCGATTATTCAATAAAAAGATTCAATTGAATGATCACGGAAAGGTCACTGAAATGTATGTGCCATTCAGTCGACTGAATGGTAACTGAAT
This sequence comes from Saccostrea glomerata, assembly GCA_003671525.1. NCBI lineage: Eukaryota > Metazoa > Mollusca > Bivalvia > Ostreida > Ostreidae > Saccostrea > Saccostrea glomerata. Next base: position 103,860 of record PRKT01000981.1, read on the forward strand.
GATCACGGAAAGGTCAAGGGAAAAGTTCTTTTCAGGGACCTTTCAGTGACCATTCAGTGGCCATTCAGCCACCATTCAGTCGACTGAATGGTGAATTTTCATCCTGTGCAAGATAGAGTCATCTTGATGTTTAGAATATACAGATATATAGAAGTTACATGACATGCAATGTTTTTTTTTTTTTTTTTTTTTTTTTTTTGCTTTTTTTTTGTTTTTGTTTTTGTTTTTTTTTGTCGAAGCAAGGCATAATACTGTTTCAACACAACAGATACAAAGATTGCTGCATTTGACGATAAACCACTAATACGGTTTGATATCCCTCATAACCTATCAACAAGAGCAAATCAAAATCTTACTGATTATTATGTAGTTATTATGTTCTAAGTTGGTGAAATAAGATTAAAATTAAAGTTTAAATCACTTTTTTTAAAGTTTTTTAAAGTTGATATAATAAATTTAAAAAACACACAGACATCATTTGGGTTTCCTACTATTGAGTATTGAACTTGCAATTGGGCCCCTATTGTTGTCCATCATTATTCACATTCTTGAATAAAGGAAACACATGAAAAAATATTTTGCATGAGAAACTGTATAAGTAGAATTTTTAGCTAGGATTTAATTTTGGCATTATAAGCGGGGTGCTAAAAATTAATTTTGTATCATTTGCAACAGCTTTTTTAGTTACCATTTTAAAATCGCTAAATTTACTTCTCGCTAAAAATAAAATACCAGCTTTTAGGTCTCGCTAAAATTTCCACTTATACGGTACTTATTCTTTTGGATACGCATTCGTCAGAAATATGATACTTATGTACATATCCTGCTATGTAGTAAAATGAAGATAAAATAGAGGCCCATGGGCCTTAATGGTCACCTGAGTACCAAAACTTACACTAGAACCCCTGCCCCTGGGATATGAAATTCAAACTTGGGATAAGGCAGCCTTTTCTAATATATCTTTGTACTTCGTTAGTTTATCTATTATCCAGGAGCAGAGAAGAAGATTTCTAAAGATTTAATGAATTTTCACTATATAATCAATACAGACCCGCCTTAACACCAGGGCTTGGTTTCATAAAGATATTTAAGATTTGTGTTCAGATATACACTTAAGTATAAATAAATTTTTAGATAAGAAAAAAAACTTAAGTCAAATTCATAAAAATTTTAAGTGTAATTCTTGGCTAAATTTAATTTTTAGAAAATTATACCACTTAAGTTAAGTCACCATAGCAACGCATGAAAATTCCCGAACAAAAATGTACTCTTTTGTGATGGAGGTATTAAGTTCTATGTGTATTACATCATAACTGAAATGATCAAGCTTGTCATCAACATCGTACATTTACATCAATCTAAACAGTTGATAAATATCTATCTATATAATTATCTATTTTAGACACCTCCTGAGGACACTTGACTTTAAGTCAATACTTACGCACTAAGTAGGTATATGATTTACACTTTCGTATTCCTACTTAAGTTGAGTAAAACTTAGAGAAGTTAAATTAAAAAAATAGCTTCAGTAATTTTTTTCTAATATAAGAAGATACAAGAAGTTTTTATGAATTCTGCCCCAGAATCCCCGACCAAGGGGTCATGAAATTCACAATTTTGGAAGAGGCATTATTGCTAATTACAGCTATGAATTTTATGAGTTTGTTTACTACATACGAGCAGAAAAAATTTTCAGAATTTATGCATTTTCCCTATATAATCAACAGAGCCCCGCTCTAAAACCTTAACACCTGACTCTTAGGCAATTAAATTCAATATGTTGAAAAAAGCATTTTTGCTCATCATAACTTTGTACTTAGTTAGATTATTTTATACCTAGGAGCAGTGAAGAAGATTTCTAAAGAATTAATATATTTTCACTATTTAATGAATAGAGCCACACCCCAACACCAGAATCTTCGACTCAAGGATAATAAAATTTATAATTTTGGTTAAGGACGCAATGGTGGTTACAATCATGACAACAGTTTGATTGCTTGATGCCCAGTAGTAAAGAAGACGGTTTGTAAAAATTGTATTTATGTTATGATTTATCTCAATCGTCCCAGGGAGGCAGGGGCGATTATGTTCACATTTTTGTTCCTTTTCACAAATAGATACTTCATGCCAAAATTAGTTGAATTTGGTTGAATTTTTCCAAAAAAGAAGCTGAAAATGTTTAAATGTTAAGACAGGACTGGCGTCGCAAGATGACAGACGCAAATAGATAGCAATGGACAACCTGGGGTGACCTTCAAAGTACCTGTGTATTTGTATCAGCATCAGGCATTGTCTCGATGAGATAAAAGTCAAATGTTTTTTTCCTCCAGACATTTCCAAAGCTGTCAGTCAGTTCTCCAAGAACAAATAACTGAAACAGCAAGTAGTCAATCCCTTCTTGAACCTAAAATATAAAAAAAGCACATGGTCAACATAAGTTTAATACATTTTTTGATAATAAGATATTAAAATATGCATTTTAAATAATATGCATTTACCTCATGTGAAAGATCAATGTGAATGAGACGGGGCTCAATTGATTTCGGTGGCAAAGTCTGATCCAAAAGCTTCGAAACTATTTGATCTACTTTAAGTTCCCTTTCATGAAAAGGGATGGAAATAACGTCTTTCTTCTCACGTTTGAGTCCATTTTGCATTTCTCGTAGTTTCTCTGATAATCTCCTTTTATATAGAGTTTTTCCCACTCCTGCACGATACGACTTTACAACTCGGACACTTGAGCTACAATAAATAACAATATGTATATAATGAATATACCCCAACACATATTGCAACACTTTGCAAACTTAAAAAACCCTGCCTCTTCTGTAAACAATTTTGAAATTTTTAAATACATTTATTGTAATTGATGCTGTAGATTTCAATGTAAAATTTTCAACCGTTGACTTTACATAGCCAATTTCTATCCTACGCAGGCATAACCTAATCTAAATCAAATTGAGAGAGTTTTTAAACATCCTTTTTCTACATATTACAAAGTAGAAAAGAACATGTAGCATTCTAATTCAAAATTGCAACACTAGTACTAACAAACAAATTTATGCTCCTTGAGTAAGGTTCTGTTTTTTTTTATTTGTGTAGATATATTGAAAATGGGAAAAAGTATAACTCGCAATAGACTACGGCCAGACACATTCAAATCAGAATATCCCACATAAAAAGGTAAGCTTAATATGGAGAAATTAGTGGAAAAAACATGCTGTTAAGCAATTGATATCAAATAGTTTAGTGTAACACATCAGAACAAACGAATATTACTTGTTGATGTCCACGCAGGATGCTGGTTTTATATTTGGATCCACCGAACTTCCAGTAAGTTTGTCTGCAAGGTATTTTTTCAACTTGTCTTTTCCAAAAGACGGGAGCGACGGACATCTGTATTTTTCAAGTGCAACAGACAAACTCGTGTGACTGTCTTTTTCTTCGCTAATCACAATTACTAGCTGAAACTTGGTGTCTAAAATTCAAGTATAAAATACAAATGTACGAGTGAAAAAGAGTTTAAACATGTTAAATTCTTTTCATTATCCGTGGAAGCTGTTGAATCGTCAACCAACATTTTAAGACTGCAGCTTACATGAAAGAAAACATGAAATGAACAATTAACCAAATACCAGCTTAATTTTAATATGAATTAAGGGTGTAACTATAAACAGTAAAAAGAGTTCTCCCGCATGCATTATTAGGATATAGCAATGTGTTCTTTACTTTTACTTGCATTATCATTATAAATTGCACTTAACTTCACCTAGTTTTAACATTAGACCAAAAACACCCCTACTAATGTTATTGTAATTTAAATTCAAGACACGTGGTGTAGGTTGACTTATTCAAAACGTATAGGGTAGAACCGAGTTTATAAATAAAATTGGCAGTAAACAGGAAATTGCAATAGTCTGTTTCTTTTGAAAACATGTCCTTTCCAACCTTTCTGAAAGACTTTCATGATTTTCAACAGAAAAGGGTGACTAAAGAGGAGGGTGTTAAAAATATATCTTATCATAATGTACAGTGAATAGTAGAGCTCACTAGCGACCGATACATTGGTAAATAAAATGTACAGTATAATATCATCGACACTGACAAGCCTTTGTTTGCCTTATATGGCTATTGCTATTAATGCACACAGAGGATCTTGCCACGAGCAACTGGACAATCGTAGAATGAATAGCAACATTTACGCCAAATACATGCTTACATTCTACTTCGTACACGTGGTTCAGGTCAATGTATGATCATGTCATGGAGTGCAAAAAAAGAAGTTATGGAAAAGTAAAAAAAAAAATTTTAAGTAGGTCAATTTCAAGGTCAAGATCAAAGGGTCAAAGTTGTTGATATCCAATGAAAGATTTTCTCACAAGAATAACATATGTGAAGTATGAAAGCCCTAGCCCTTACTGTTCAAAAGTTATTGTCAAGGTTAAAGTTTTTTTCATAAGTACGTAAATCTTTAAGGTCAAGGTAAAAAGGTCAAAGTTGTTGATATCCAATGAAAGGACTTGCCACAAAGAATACATATGTGAAATATAAAAACCCTAGTATCTACCGTTCAAAACTTGTGACCAATGTTAAAGTTTTTAAAAACAAGTTGTTAAAAACTCCAATGTCAAAGTCAAAGGGTAAAAGTTGTTGGTATCAAATCAAAGGTCTTCTCAAAATAATCACCGTTCAAAAGTTATGGTCAAGGTTAAAGTTTTTTCATAAGTGCGTAAATCTCCAAGGTCAAGGTCAAAAGGTGAAGGTTGTTGGTATCCAATAAAATGTATTGCCACAAGAAATACATATGTGAAATATAAAAGTCCTAGTATCCACTGTTTAAAAGTTGTGACCAAGGTTAAAGTTTTTAAAAAGTAGTTAAAACTCCAAGGTCAAGGTCAAAGGGTAGAAGTTGTTGGTATCCAATCAAAGGTCTTCTCACAAGGATTACATATGTGAAGTACGAAAGCCTTAGTCCTCACCGTTCAAAAGTTATGGTCAAGGTTAAAGTTTTTTCATAAGTACGTAAATCTCCAAGGTCAAGGTCAAAAGGACAATAAATATGTGAAATATGAAAGTCCTAGTAACTACTATTCAAAAGTTATGGCCAAAGTAAAAGTTTGGAATTTTTGTGTAAAAGTATGTCAAACTCCAAGGTCAAGGTCAAAAGGTCAAATTTGGTGGTACCCAAAGAAAGGTCTTGTCACAAGGAATACACATGTGAAATATAAAAGTCATAACTCCACTAAATCAAAATTTATGGGCAAGGTTAAAGTTTTTGTGACGAACAGACTGACAGACTGACGGACAGACGGACAGACAGACAGACGAATGAGATTTAATGTCCCCTCGCTTTCGCGAAAGCGGGGGACAAAAATAGAAGCTATGATTTCAAGATGTCACGAGCGTTTTTAATTTATTAGCTAGAAAAAATATTTTTTATAAAATGTAGTATGTGTCAAGTTCAGAATAACAGCGCTTAAAGGGTAAGGAAAACGTGCAGCTAGCATTTGAATGGACAGAATATTTTTTACATAACTATACTCGTAATCACGTGTTCTGGCCAGGGATTCCACCTGACAATTGTATTCACTAGTAGTACAACAAAGGAATTAATACAAACGCGAATCGCTTTGCAGTATGATTTTGAGTAATCTAGACTTCCACCCTTTTATTTAACAAATTAATTGTTTGTCATTGTGAACATTAAAAAAAGAGACTTTAAAAATGATTTTCATTTAAGAAATGGATGGGAAAATGGTCTTTGTGCCTTTCCGATCGCCATACGATTTTCCTTTTTCAAGCGTAAAATTCCTGTAGTATTCGTAGTAACCCATAATGCAATTCTTATTCAGCTGAATAATTTACTCTTTCTCGCTGTAGTCTCTTAAACTCTCACCAGAGCCACTGGAAGAGCTACTCTAATTTGCAGAACATCGAAAAATAAAACGTACCGAATACATTACAGTAGTAGGGGTGAAAAAGACGCAAGATGATATATGTAAAACAGCTTCAGAATCTGAGTCAGTCAACCGCCAGGAATTTTTTTTTCATAAATAATTATTAAAAGGTACAAAACTTTTGGTTACTTGTTTCGTATAAATAAGTCTAAACATTTGCAAAGTGTTAAACTAACCTTTTTCTTTGGCTCGTTTTAAATGGTAATCCAAACGACGCTCACTTTTTTCGCTGACCTCATATCTCAAGGCATCAGCATTGACAAGGCAGTATATTTTTGAGGAGTTACTGTATAATGATCGTCTCCAAAAGATTTCAACCTATAACAAATCATTTATGTCTAATATTATATACTAACCTGCATTTAGTTGCTGAAAATTATTTTTGGGAAAAAAAACGCTTCTGTCCCTTTTTTCATCATACCAATAAGAAAGAGACCTTGATTTAACACTTAAAACAATTTAGAATTAAAAAGAAATCAATATTGTGTTTTCAAATTTTTTATATATTTAATAATTTGTACGGTTTCAGTTCATTTTCACAATAATCTTATCTATTCCTCGGTGAGATTCTATATAGCTTGTCTACAAATATTGATTTCATACGAAGATGACAATAAGGTATCGACTAATCTTAATTTGATTTGAATCCTCATTACTTCATTTAATGTAGCTATACAGAAGTGCATTGTGTATTTAAATGGAAATGCAGAGCTATTGTACATGTTTTATACCACTGATATTTGCACCCCACTTTATATTTTAAAACATTTTAAGATTCATGCACATTAGTAAAAAATGTATCGACAATGTTTTAAAAGCCAATGTGAGTGAATATTTGAGCTCAAGCCTGAAATGACTTTTAGTCGTATTCAAGATTTGTGTCATATGGAACTACAATGTCCCCTATTTTTTCAGTGTGGGAACTTAAATATTCTAGTTCACTCTTTTATGTCAAGTCATGTTAAATATACACCAATCACCATCGACATATGCACAACAATAATTGATGTCTCTTTATTTTTGGCTACATCATTCGATAGAAATTCATGAAAAATAACAACAAAATGATTATCTTGTTTATGAACAATTTAGGAAAAAATACCTCGTCCAAGGTCGTGTACTTTGTGCATAAAAGAATTTCCTCCGACTGGGGTAGAGGATTATTAACTTGTAGTCCGTAAATTGCCAGTACTGTTTCAAAGACATCACCTACAGTTACACAAATATATTGATGTATCGATCTATATTAAACAGATAAGAAGAATTTCAGTTAAGTATTGTACATCCATTTTCGCTGTATGGTCAGTACAAACCGCCTGTATGCAAGAATCTCTAATCAGATGCAATAGATTTCACAACTTAGTTAAAAACAATTGCCTCACATACAAATACTCTTAGATGGTTTGCTAAATGTACAAAGCGAGTTTTTTTCTTCAGTAATTTACTGTTTCGAAAACATCATCTACAGTCAGACAAACATATATATCTATATTTAGCAGATAAGAACAATTTCAAAAAAATAATTTACATGTTATTTCACTGCAAGCTATATACAACACGCCTGTATGCAATGATATCTAATCAAGGGCCACCAATTTAACAACAATTTAAAAGGAATTGCTAACCACACCAATACATTTTGATAGTTTGCTAGATGAACAAAGGGAGCTTTGTTCAAGTAATTTTAAGTAACTTATAGATTCACAATACATTATATAATAGAATATAAATTTTCCAATTCAAAATAAGAATTTGTCAATCAACATATATTACAGAAAGAATGAATATTCAAAAATGTTCCGTATTGAGTGTGATGACATATTTAATAGATGCATAATAATGTTAAGCAATACACATTAAAATAACACTGAACGTAGATCTGAGTAGAGCCCATATAAACGAGGAACAATTGGTTCTTTATATAAGTATACATGTACTCGTAAAGAACATTAATCCTTTTTTTTTTTTTTTACAAATTTGAGAACAAATCATCAGATATATAATATACCTTTTGCACAAACCAATAAATTTGGGTCACCAGTCTTGAAGATGTTGTAAAAATCTCGCTTAATTTGTGAAGATTCTGGAAAAAAGGAAAAACATAATGATAAACATTTTAAAGAAGACCTTGAAAACTTTATTTCTTTTGTTCTACTAGTAATAAAATATACTTTTCGATGCTAATCTTCTGAGAACTAGACCAAGTTGCTCTACACTCAGATAGTCTTTCAATCCAGATGCAGCAGTTGTCAAAAACTCTTTCCAAACTTTATCGAGATCATCAATAAGAGGAGCAAATGCTGATTCTCTGTGAAAAGAAATTCAATCATATACCGTCAACTAATGCAAATAGATTTCCAAAATCTGTAAAAGAAATTATGAGATAGAAATTATTTTATTAATCATCCCTTCCTTGAGCATATGCCTTCTATATAATAAATATAGGATCTCCCATGCTTTGTAGTGATATATGATTTTTATCTAACGAGTTGTGTGGGTTTTTTTATCCCCGGGCAGTGGCGAGGTAATAAAAACACACAAGGAGTTGGATAAAAATCACACCCAACTACAAATCATGGGACATTCTTTTTATCTCATGTTTAATACTTTATAATCAATGTTTTACAAAGTTTATGTACATTATATAAAGGACTGCGCGTCACAACTGTGGCATACGAAAACGATATCACATGAGCTATATCCACGGGATAAAGGGGTAGATATGACCTAATACAGCATAAATGTATTTTGTATTTGGAAATTTTATGGCTGTTTATTTCAACTTCATGAAAACAGCTACCTTTCATTTCCATATATTATGACTAACATTTTTATAACTGAATATAGAAAGCTGCAGAAATACAGCCTTACATTAAGGACCCTCTCTACACAAGTGCAAAATTGTTTTTGGACATTGATTGATTGATTATATGTTGTTTAACGTCCCTCTCGATAATTTTTCACTCATATGGAGACGCCACCACTTGCCGGTGGAGGGCTACAAATTTTGTCCTATGCTCGGCACTCAGGGCCTTTGAGCAGTGAGGGATCTTTTTCGTGCCAGCACCTACTGCGACACGAGGCCTCGGTTTATACGGTCTCATCCGAAGGACCGGTCTCCACGTCCCACAGTGAGATTCCCGACTCTAGAGCGGACGCTCTAACCACTGCACCACTGCAATAGAATTTGGATCCACAGGCAGATCACTCTAACTGCAGAAAAATACTCAAGAATCAGAACTCTTTCGTGTTCAGTGTAGAGAGGGTTCTTAATTGAAAAAAAAATGCATTTGAAAAGGCTTACTGTTCGCTGCACTGCAATGAAGAGAAAATAAGGTGTGGCATTGCAGCAATAGATACGGTTGCATTTCCAAAACCCAAATCTTTCTTTTCTTCGTCTGCCTTTGCCATTTCATTTTCAACACAATAAAATATTCCTTTTAATGGATAAGAAATAAATTTAAAAAGTTACATTAGCATTTTTTAAAAATCAAAGTTGACAAATATCTTAAATTTACAAATTATCAGAAGTATTATAAGTCTTATCAAAAAGAGCATCCAGCATAATAAAATGAAAAGTATTGACTTTACCTGAATCAAGATCACTTGGGTCTATGCCTGATTCCAAAGCTGCTTGAGCTAGTTTTCTGTCATAATTTAAGGACACCAAATAGTCAATGAATTTTTGTTCTGGTGAGCTTTCAATGTTTTCATTAACACTCTGTCCCTCATTCAGTGACTTGACGTCCTCTTTTGCACCTTGTATTGCTTCTTCTAAATCTACTTTTGAACAGTCTTCTAGGATGCAAGACAGAAGAGAGTAAGCAATGTTCGAAGGGCCTTTTTTGTCTCCAATAAGAGAGAGCTCCCTCTGGAGAATGACCATTTGATCAACAGTAAAATGATTCAACTCATCATAGTCATCCCTCTTTTTGTCTATGTAATTTAACCAACTTTCAAGACATCTTTCCATGAAATTAGCTAAACGCGGAATTACTGTACTGACGTCTTCTTGGTCGCTTCGCCGTCCTTTGAATTCCACACAATTTTTTCCATGCCCGAATTGAATAAAAGCACATACATTCCTACTTGGATCGCATAAAAATTTTGCCTGCCAGTCTGAGAATAACACACACCCAGCGGAAACTAACTTGATGTACACGTGGCTTAAACGGACTGCAGAATCCAAAATCTAAGTAAAATTTAAAAAAATTATAAACTGAATTCTCTGAATTTATTGATAAATCAAAGAACGGAAAGACAGTAATAAAGCTTTATTTTCTTTCTATATATTCTTCATGGTCGAACAATTTGTGTGGCCATCTTTGTCAAGAAATTTAATGTTCTATACAATAACTTGTAATTATTTGCCTCAAGAACCCCCTTAATTTTCAGCACTTTTTAAAAAGTTCATATAAACATCCTAATTATCCCAAATTCTAAATACATTTGTATCTTTTAAACAACTGATTTTTGGATTCTTCAGTTACCATCATAAAACGTTCTACTTCATCTGTTTGCATCTCAGCCTTCCCAGCAACAAGCATGAGCTTGCTTTGAAGTTCTTGCAGTTCTTGGAACTTATATTCTCTATTTTCTTCTTTTCCATTTATTTCAATATGCACATGAAGTTTCAAAGCATCCTCAAAATTCTGAAAATATTTTCAAAAATGAAAACGGTGTTAATACTTACATGCTTTTTTTTTTATAATTAAGTATACGTAGCTTTGTATCTAGTTATACTGTAAATAGGAAAAGTCTCTAGTAATCTGTTTTTAGTTAAATTAAAAATAAGCAGAGCTTATAAAAATTCATTGTATTTAATTTGTCCTTTAAACGTCGCTAGTTTGTCTGAAATACCAATTTTGTCTTTGAGGATAATGTTTTTAATCCACCAATTATGTAAAACCCATGTTGGTTTATATTTTCAGCCAGTTTCATTGAAGTCACTTCTACTGATCCAGTTGCCGACTTAACGTTTTCAATCCACTCCAGATGATTACATGTATCTCTCTAAAAATGGATCAATAAAAATAAGAATTAATATAATTATCTTTTCCGATTTTGCTTTAATTTTCCGTTTTTATCAGAACAAAGACTTTCATACAAAGACTGTTTAAACCACACCAAAAAATGATACATGTAGTTGAGATAAAGATGTTTTCAGTATATGAAGTTAGGAATCTTAACATATAAATGCATATATACAATTACGTCACAATATTTACAACAACTCTTATGGATCATATTACATAATGTTTGTAAATGAAACAAATTCAAATCGCTTCAAAAGTAAAAATAAGTGAATTCAACTTCTTTTCAGATTGTTTACCAGTTTTCTAGGCAAGGCCTTGTCTGTCTCGCATTCCTTCCATACTTGTTTGCATTTTTCAAGAAACAGTTTGGAGTCGCATGGTTTTTTCAAGATAAATATCAATGGAGCATATCCCGCTGTAGCAGACTGAAGACATTTCACCTTTGCTACCTCTATATCTCCCTCACCAGCAGCGATGGTGGCTAGGTCAACAAAGACTTTTAATTCGTCCTCTGTAAAAAAAAATATATTATGTACTTATAAAACCTGAAAAGGCATGTATATTTTTTATTTCGATTCGAAATGTTCTAATTACCTTAGTTAGATTGTCAGAGAGATTTTATTAAAATGAAAACATTAGTAAAGTACCTTTCAAGTTCTCATTCAACCATTTAATCAATGGTTTGCTTTCAATAAATTCTTGGAGGCACTCAACATTTTCATCGGTTATGCCATGCAAAACTTTACACACTTCCAACTTCGATTTATCTATTGATTTAAAACTTACTTCTCCAATGTGCCCCTGTCAAAGGAGTAAATGTTGTTAGACTTAATACAAGAAAAGATATTTTTAAAAAAGACGATTAAATATTTCAAATGCAACTTTTTTCAATTTTAAAAATGTCAAACCATTTCAGTGAGACTTCTTATCGGGGAGAAATCTCCTTTTAAGTCATATTCTTCGACGATCTTCAAAATAAGAATCGCTGCTTTGGAGCACTGTGTCATTAATTTCAAGTCACGATACTGGTTTATTCTTTGATCGATCCATCCAACGTCTTTATCAGACATCATCTTTAAAACTGTCTGTACTTCTTCCGTATTCATATCATTGAAATACTTTTCAAATGTTGTAAATTTGATATCTCCACTTTTCATTTCATTGCATAGCCTTTTCCATTTTAATTCTGCGTTTTTCCAAACATTTTTGATGATCAATTCGCACGTTTTGTTTGAAAGCTTGTCCTTTATTTCTTTGCTTTCCTCATCAGTCAATATTTGAAGGAAAACTGTGTTTTCTGACAATCTGAGTGACAGCAATAGTATTATTTTACAACAAATTCAGATTAAAATCTTCAACACTAAATTTTTAGTTACAGTGTATATTATGGAAAATGATTTTGTGAATACTTTTGGTGTAAATATTATAATTCTAAAAATACAAATGTTTGTGGAAAGCACGAAATTCTTTCAAATTACCTTTGAAAAGTTGGGATTATATCCAACATGCCTTGGACTGTTTCTTCGCCGACTATAACTGGTAAATATTGATCCTGGACAGACTGGCCGCCTGGTGGTAGGATGCAAAGTTCGGCGATCCTCTTTTCTTCAATACTCGACATTTTTCGTAAATGCTTTTGCAAGTCTCTTGTGTCAACTATGATTAAAGCAAATTATATATTATATAAATAGCTATTTCTAGAAAAAAATTGCGAACTTATCTTAATTTACTATGGTCCAATCCTTTAGATCAGCAAATATATTTAAGAATAAAAATCCTTTGGTATCCCAGAGTTTGCGGAAAATTGCATAATTTTTAAACATGTGGATTTTGTTTTTATATTTTCAAAATGCCGATTGAAGCGTTTCCTTTCAGTACAAAATACCATAAATCGTTTATAAGTTCATATTTTTCCGACATGATATATTGGTTTCTGAGGTTGGTTTAAAGAAAATTGAATTTTGTAAATAATGTATAGTTTACAAGAAAGATTTGTTTGGGTAACAATTATTAAATTTGTATGAGAACGTTTTACGATCTCAGAGAAACTTAAATACCATCGACATGCGTGAAATGAAAATTGTTGCATCGAAATATATTAAATTCAAGCTTCATTTTGACACATTTTCAATTAAATGCTAGATAAAAGAGTTTTTCTTTCTCAATACTATATCCTAAGGACTTAAGATACATGTAATATTGCACAGACATATATGCTATCAGATGTTGTTGAGGAGTATACAAGACAAACATACTGATAATCTGCTTAATCTTTTTTTAAACGATTTCATTGTGCATTTTTTTCAATATATGCAACTTTTATAACAAATTTAAAAGTTGGTCAAACTTTAAATTTGATAAAGAATACCTTGTAGGAGTTCTCCTATTTTCACAATAGTCTGCATATCTTTTTTTATTTCTTCGATGCGATCAACTTCTTTTTGTCTCATTTCCAAGCACCTGTGTATGTCTTTCGAGTCGGTCGGGGAACCACGCGTAGTAAGTATGCGATTGATATTGATAACTTTTTCATCAGCTTTCAAAATTTCTCGAAAATCTTTTATTCTTATATTGCCATTCAAAAGTTCCTTCAATGTTTCTTGAAAAAGAGTTACTGCTTTTGTAAAGTAGGTCTGACAAGTAGAACTCAATGCTCCAGCCTTTTCGTTGTTATCTACAAAAGATATTTCACTTATAATTTACTTGCAATAATATGTAGCTCTATATATATGCTGATGATATGTTTCCGTCGAGTTACATTTTTCACAACTAAGACACGCTGTTTTCCTTCTTAAAAAATAGTAGATATTAAACGTTTTCTTTGAGTATAATAATAATGACTTAACGGTTTCATACACTAACATTGTTTACAACAATTTATGTTTAACTTCTGGTTAAATGTACCTATTTTCTTTTGAAAAGTAATTTTTGTTTAATGTTTCCACTTTCATTTAGTCCCAGAGTATTCATATACTTTTTGACTTTTTTAGATTTGATATTGTTGAAATGAACGGCAATGCAGACAAAAATAAGTAAGAGATTATTGTAATTTATGACAACACATTAAATCTTAAAACGACAATACGCCAGTTTCGAGATTGTAACTCTCCTACGATAGAGGCGCAAAAAGTACCCATTTCAGCATGGAGGTGGGACAGGTTGTCTCTGTATACAAAAGTGCATAAATAAAAGAACGATATTTATGGCTTTTAAAATTAATTAAATGTTATAGAAAGATAAAAACGTTATCCAGTGATGTATTTGATGATTTTATCAAGCTCAACTATGCATATTTACATATCTACTATAAATTTTCGGGTACTTGAAAGCAAAAGAAACGTCATAGGCTTTATAAAAAGTAACAGAGTTTCTTCATTGTACGAAAATTTTCTAAAAAGTCAGTGTTTTTTTTTTAAGTTAAAATGAGGAAAAGAATGAATATGTAATTTAGATTCCCGACGTGCAATAAGCAGATGTATCGTATTTATAAGAGGTCCATATCTCTTCCCTCGTCCGAAAAGTCTCACATCCACTGATATTTTCTTTTTTGTTTCGATATTTTTGATTTTAAAATGATGCCTTTACTTTAATTCGGTTATTCTCAAGCTGCAGAGCGCATCCTAACAATCATGTAGTTATGATAAACCGGTATATCGATGATGTAATGTATCCAACATACACAGTATCAAATATCTGTCCCACCTGTTTGTTTATGCGGCAACGAAACTCCCCTCCTCAACGAAAGAGCGCACCAAGGGAGATAATCTCGAAACTTGCGTATTTAGACATTTTAAAACATTTTACATGTCATACAAGAGGAATGTAAAAGTCATTCTCACTGTAATGTCAATCAGATAAATGTATTTCACAGTTAATCCGTTCTAAATCTGTTGCATTATTTTTTTATTTATTACCGAAAAGTCAAAAATATTTTTTACGCAGGCTACTTTCCTTTCCAAACACTTTCAAACTTTTTCCCTTTTTATTTTGACTGCAACAAATTTTGACCTTGCAATTTTATCGAGAAGCATAATTCTGTTTGATACCTAATCAGTTCAAAAAGTGTGCTCGTCGAGTAGACACATAGACTTGTTTGTGTTATCAGTATTTTGTTACCTTAAGCCTGGTCCAAATTAGGATTCTAAGTACATGAAATGACATTTCCTTTACCAAACGCTCGGCGTTAAGATGTAACTTTAAAGGGCCTTCATAGAGAAATTTCAAGACTCTCTGACATATTGAACTTGATCATTATAATGACTTAGCTAATATCACGGCGAGGTTTTGCATTTTACATTTAGCTTATGATTTCGCAATGTACACTGTACATAACAATATTCTTCGATTGGTGATATAGGTGACTGCATACTTAGATAATACAGAAGTATTCATACAAAATGTAGAGAAATATTTTTTAATGAATAAATGTTCTTCTCCTTCATATTGATTTACATTATAGAATTATCGAATTTGACTTACAAAACATCTCAAGAAAATGAACGAATGGCGACCATGACAACGTGAAATTCAAAATTCCATGTGGGTTCTCTACCAAGTTTTCTTTCGTCCATGATTTCTCAAATAACCTTGAGAGCATTCTTCCATACATGGCTGCACCTCCTTCACTCACTATTTGATTTTCACAAATATAGCCGTTTTCAAGTATCTAAACTTACATAAATGTAATAAATTAGACATAGTATATTTAATATATTTAGCATAATTTCAGTAATAAAGTTAATTTACTTGATCATCATTCATTAGATCTTAAGACAGAGTCGAGTAAGCCTTAACATTGAAATTTTCTCCTGCAAGGATTTAATGGAAAGATAAAGTATAATTTTAATGGAAATCGTCGAAGTTCGTTTTAAAAGATATGAAAAGGAGCAGACTACATTTTATTGTAAAAAAAGCAAGGACACAAACTGGGTGATAATATTAACAATGTCAAGGTGTATATTCATGTGTACTTAAAAATTGTATTTACTTAATAGTTTTATTGCATATTAGGGTGATACAGTTTTCCTAGAAAGTAAGTTAAGAAAGAGAATATCATAAATAATGCCAAATCCTTTGGCTGTGCTAAATTTCGTCAATTATTTTATTTCCAGATTTTAATAATACATTACCTGAAAAGCTATTTTCCCGAGCACTTCTTGAACGTCTGCATGAAAATGCTCAGACGTTACACAGTACAATTTGATGAGATTTTCCTTGTTGACTTTTTCCTGTAAAATTAAATTATCGTTTTATATTTTCGACAGCTACATATTACATCTACATGTACACTTATACGAGGGTTGTCCCAAAAAGTCGTAGACAATGTTAATATAACTTTGTAAATCATGTAAATGTTCAAACAATATAAAACAAATTGCGTTTAGCCATTATATATTTAATGCGCCTTTAAGTAGTTAATTCTTATATAGATATCTTTCAATGAAATAATATTGAGCGATTTTTAGGAAGTCCGTTATCGTCTGTCGGTGAACGAACAAAGTTTGAATAATTTATGTAACTTTTCCAACTCTATTTTTTTTCCGGTAACGTTTATACAATGTAACATAAAACTCGAATTTAATGACATGAAACTAAAAACAAATTCCTAGTGAATAGTCAAATTCTAACTTAAATGGCGCCCGAGACAGAGAATTGGTGTCGTAGATTTCAAAATGTTGTTGAAATTGAGTATGCTGCAAATTGTGTCCTCAAACACGCTAGTGACACATGTGGTATACTGCAGGTATACAAATGTAATTATATTGTTTTTAATGTGGTTTCAACGGGAAAAGGTATAGAAGAGACATAACATTCAAAAACGTTAGTATAGCTTAAGAAATTATAGGAAAGTTGTCAAATCCGTAGATAGATATTTATTAGACCTGCTAGAAATTTAATTCATAGGTTCAGGATCCATGTAAAACTTTGCAAATTCTCTTTTCTAAAAGGTAAAATGTAAATAATCCTTTCTTTGTGCAACTATTTCAATATAAGCGATGGTGTACATAACAAAGAAATGAATACACTACAGTTCTGTACTTAAACTATAATTTAACAAGAAGTCCAGGGGCCACATCACTCACCTGAGAAAATCGGCTAGGAAAAAAGCACAAATCAGATCAGAATTGAAAAGATTACGGGAGGGGGGGGGGGGGGA